>SJXQ01006820.1:265709-289320 GCA_006408695.1 Aepyceros melampus
AGACCCACCCCCACCCCCCACTTCTCCCCCTTCCTCTCCTGCTGCTGTGCCTTACCTTCCTCTCTCATAGTCTTTGCTTCTCCCTCTGTCTTGCCTCTTGTCAAGCTGGTGCCTCCTTCCACCTTCAGGTCTCAGCCTAAATGTCAGCCCCTCAGAGTGACCCCCCTGCCATGTGTGAAGCAGCACCCCCCAGCTGCCGGGTGCTTCTTCCTGACCTGTGATTACTTTATACATTTGTTGGCTCTCTCCCTCTGCAGCTCCCATCCCTCTTGTTCATCATGTTCTTAGTACCTACTTAGTGATTAACATGCATTAAATGAAAGACAACTACTCATGAGTTAAAATTAATATTTGTCTGTGGGTGTCAGGAAGATAGAGTCCAGCGTTTCCTATGTTATATCTAAACTTTCATTGTTAACCCTAATTTGTATTTTCTCTGAATATCCCCATCATCAAAGAAATATTTTCTACAACTGTGTACATTCTGTGGCATATCTCTAGCTGTATTAAAAACTTCTTATTTAGAAGCGTCTGTAGGACAGACTGATAATTGTATTATATACAGACTCGGTTCCAATTGCATTACTGCAGGAATCTGTTAACTAGCAAAGACTTCCGCGTCTTGGGTAGTTGTCCACTGCTTTCTCATGTTATATTCAGTGTCCATGAGACTCCAGGGCCACAAAGTATCTGAACATACCCTAGGGCTTCCTGGTTAACAAGATTTGACCTGAACTTTTAAAGGGCATGTAATTCTTGAGACTCTTGGAGTTAGCAGCAGTTCTCTGTGGTCTGTAAAGACCCAGGGTGCTTGTCTCAGCAGATTTCACCTGACTCCCCAAGCAACAAGAAGCCCAGAAAATACCAAGGTCGTTGTTGTTAGGCAGATGTCCTGACTTCTTGTGGGTTTCTTCTGGCTTCTGCTGGTTCAATGTCCAGGGATGCCAGGCATGTCAGAAATAAGAGATAATCATTTAGGTACTGGCAGGGATTTTAAAAAAGGAAGGAAAGAGCCTTGGAGAAAGTTTTCCTTTTTTTAGTTCCTGGGAAAATTATTCTCAGCAGGTTTATTCAATAAAGCCTTCTCACCACATACTTTTGCACTGTAATGACTTACAAATTGCATGCTAATTTTGCCACAGTTAAATCATCCCAGGTTTTATCCTGGAAAGAGAAAGATGGACTTCTTGTAATGAAACAGTATCCACAGGACTTGATGGCCGAGACAGATTTTGACGATTTCCTTAGCGTTTGACACTCATTTATAGATTTCTACAAAGGAGGGAAAGCGCAGGAGCAGATGAGTGAGGTCCGTGATCATAAGGCACACCTACCAAGCTGTGTAGACAGTGGAAGTGTGAGACTGCAGTCAGGTCCTCTGCTAACTGTGCTGGAAGCTTCTGGGCAAGCCAGAAAAAAAAAAGGGAATCCTGCTGAGAGCTCCTCTCAGCTGTTCCTTGAACAGTGGTTCCCAAACTTCTCAGTCTGTGAATTTGGCAGACCACAGCTTACAGCAGTAGAAGCCAGAGCTGGTGGGGGAGGGGATGAGGTAGTGCTTTCCCCTCCCTCCTGCTTCCCTCTTTCCTAGAGGCAGATTTAGCCAAATGGCCACTCCCCACTCTCTCCTCCCAACCTGCTTGCCCCCTTCCCAATCACAGTCATCCTTTCTACCCTTAGAGGAGAAGTTGGGGGACTTGGGTCCTAGCCCAACTCCTCTGCCTCTTCCCTTGCAGTATGGCCGTGAGCATTCTTTTAAAGATTTTTTTTTTTAATGTGGACCATTTTTAAAGTCTTTATTGAATTTGTTACAGTATTGTTTCTGTTTTATGTGTTGGTTTTTTTGACCACGAGGCCTGTGGGATCCTAGCTCCCTGACCAGGAATCGAACCCATACCCCCTGCATTGGAAAGTGAAGTCTTACCCACAGGACCGCCAGGGAAGTCCCTGGCCCTGAGCACTTGGTTTTGCTTTTCTCATCCTCTCTGTCCTCTCTCAGTGGGCTCACAGTCTCTCCCACAGCACTTCACAGAAGCCCTGGTTTTCTGAGGCTGGCTTGGGAGAGTGTGTGTGTGCTCAGTCGTGTCCAACTCTTTGCAACCACGTGGACTGTAGCCCACCAGGCCCCTCTGTCCGTGGGATTTTCCAGGTAAGAATACTGGAGCAGGTTGCCACTTCTATTCCAGGGGATCTTCCCAACCCAGGGATCAAACTTGCACCTCTTTCATCTGTGGCCTTGGCAGGCAGATTTTTTACCATGGAGCCACAAGGCTGTCTTATATGTTGTCAAAATCCAGTGAATGAGTAGTCTAGCAGTTTGCTTGTTTGTTTTTAGTACATTTAGATGGTTGATGTGACACCACCTGTGATGGAGGCGTCATGCTACCTGCCATAGAAGGAACATGAACCCTGGCATCATATAGCCCAGGTTTAAATCCCAGCTCTGCCACACACAAATTCCATTCTTTTGGGAAATGCCTTACCTGGTGTGTATATGTGTGTGTTTTAGTTTTCATAGTAGCTTTATTAGCGTGGCACATGCTCATGTGTTAAGGCTGGCCTAACACATAGTCTCTCTTCTCTTTGCAAACTCTGGCTTGATATCCTTGGGTTCTTATCAGAGCTGCTATCAGTTAGCTGTAAATTCCCAGAAAAAAAGAAAAAAATCCCTTTCACTAATTCTCCAGCCTGTTTCCCCTGCTGAAAATGACTTGCAATCCCTCGTCTCCTCTCTCACCGTCTGCCCTGTTTCAGAAGCTCTTGGAAAAAGATTTGTTTGGCTGCTGTTTGTGCCTCCTCCTTTTCCACTTACCTGTCTCTCCCTTTACTCTGGAAGTAAAAGGGAAATTGGCCTTTTCTCAGTGGTGAGGCAGTTCCTGCCCATGACTACACATGACTACACAGTAGCAGTGACCCCCACTGGGGTTCTGAGCCACGTCCCCGCTCATTAAGGAAAGGGGGATTCCTATTGGCTTCATAGCAGCTTCTTTTATGACTGTCTCCTTCCATCAGCGAGGGGCAGCTGGCCGCCTGTCAGGGGCAGATTAGAAGTGGCATCCACACGCTCATTGGAGGCTTGCGACTTGCCTGCGGAGAGAGAGAGAAGCACCTGGCAAGGTAGTGATTTGGTAGCACTCTGAAGACAGATTAACATTTAAAGTGAGGATGTGGCTGGGGGAGGGGGAGCGCACACACAGCCCTGCAGCAATGGCACCTTGATGCCACACGCACCCCCTCCTTATGTGTGTCTTTGGAGATGAATCTGTTTATTTTAGCAGCCCCCAAACAGGCTTATGCTGCCCTGAATTGCAGTCTGTTCTACTTAATGCACTATTCACTGAATTACCATCTAAGTTTTTATTCCAGCCCTCTCTTATGAAATGAACAAAGTAAAACCTTTCAGATTGTCTTTTTTTGTTTTTTTTTTTTAACTTTCCTGAATTACACATGGAATTTGCTAGTCTAGCTAGAGATCCCTCCTCGTTTTTTCATTTTTGATTTTTTTTTTATAAGTTTCTTCAGTTTATAAGAAAAAGGCAAAGGAGCTAGATGATCTTACGTTTAATGATGGTCATTTGCAGTGGTTCCCAGATACAGCATGAAGAAAAACCCCATCTATTTGCTCATAGGCTAATACTGGAAAAGGTCTATAAAACAAAGACATTTTGAACTAGGGAAGTGATCACAGGCTTGGAGCCAGACTCATGTGGGTTTTTATCCTGTCTCCGATACTTACTTAGCTCTGAGCTTTGTGACCTTTGGAGAATTCTCCCCTCTTTAAACCTCAGTTTCTTATTTGAAAGTGGAAATAGTTATGATTCTTGTTACCTCCTGGGGTTTAAGGAAAGTGAGAAATTCATGAAAGTGCTTAGCACAGTGCCTGATACACAGTGAGGACCCAGGAAATTTTGCTGTTATTATTCCATTTTTCCTGCCCATCCTCCCCTCCCCCCATATTTATTTATTTGTTTGTGTCAGGTCTTAGTTGCAGTATGTGGGATCTTTGTTGCATCATTCGGAATCTTTCACTGTGGTGTACAGACTCTCTAGCTGTGACACCGGCTTAGTTCCTCCGTAGCATGTGGGGTCTTGTTCCCTGACCAGGGATTGAACTCATGTCCCTTGCATTGCAAGACGGATTCTTCACCACTGGACCACCAAAGGAGTCCCTTGCCCATCCTTTGTCAGAGTGAAAGGACTAACAGGAAAAGGTCTTAGATTACGAAATCATATCCCACTAAAGTCTCTAAGCAAAACTCAGTGACAGTCATTTGATGTCTATCTCAGTTTTTCCATCTGTGAAATCTTAAAATGGTATTTCCTGTGCACACACAATACCAGGTATATGCAGCAAGTGAGGTTAATGCAGGTCCTCTGCTCTGAAAAGTAAAAAAATGCCATACGTGGATGTTGAGTTGTCATTGTTTCACAGAGAAGATGGTCACCTCCCCTCTTCTCAAACGTGAGAGTTGCATGAATTAGCTTGTGGAAGACATCCTTTAAATCTTAACTCTCATGCCCTATTTCAAATGCAGTTCAATGTGTATATAGATTTTCACTTGGAAATTTTGTAAAGTACAATATCTTTACCATATTTAGGGAGGCTACGGTTTGGGGGAATTTCTCTTTAATCTCTATTAATCATGTTCCCATTTTAAGAGCATTCAGTTTACACAATCATATTGTTTTCAAATAGCCCCTCTAATGTACCAGTAAATCCAAGAGTTGTCTCTTTCTTACAGGGAAGTTACTTTATTGATGACAGGATGAGCTAATTGTCAGTGCTCACCACTTGCTGTTGAGGCACGTCTCCCAGTGGCTCTTCTGACTGTCTCGGAGCACTGTCTGTCAACAGCTCCAGTCTATCAATTTACCCATATGTGGGTAAAAACCCATTGCTTCTGGCTGTTAAGGTGCTTTAGTCCTAGATTTGCCACAGGTTATCAAAGCTAAAAGGCACCTTAAAGAAGATCAAATCAGGGAAGACAAAAGTCAGCCCTGTACACTCCCCACCTGAGACTGGTATTTACAGTGCTAATAGATTCCAGTGTTCTTCCCCAGCTAAGCTCCAACTTGGCTTCACAGTACTTTGCCAATATGGTTCTCTATAGCCTTCTAGTGGATTAGAGTTGGCGCTTAGGAACCCTATTTCCCTTCTCAGATCCAGTTCAGGCTTCTAGTTTCCAAGCAAAGAAGCCACGGCCAAAAATATTTAAATGACTTGCCTATGGACCCTAGTAAGTTTGAGTTGAGATCTGATCCCATGTGCTTAGTTCTTTCAGATGTCTAGCTCTTTTTCCTCACACTCAGAAATCCAAAGAACTGTATCAGGTTCTTATCGCAAGATCAAATTGTTATCTAGTATCTTAGAAACCAAGAAAAGGAGCCAGAAATTCATTAATCCATTTATAAAAAGTTGGCTCTGTTCACACATGGTAAGACAGGCGTGGATAATAAAGGTGACGTACCATCCTACTTCCTTTTTTAAAGACCAGAACTTAAGAAAATGTGCCTTAAACAACTGTTACCCAAACTTCCTTATTTTCCATCAGAATAATACATAATCACCTTGCTTTTTTTAAATTTCCCTTTAAACATGGAGTACACACTTGTGCTCTCCTTCCCTGAATCCACTTAGCAGTAAATATTCCATGCCACAGAGTCGTAACGGGCTAGATTAGGTGCTGTCCTGACAGCAGTCACCTTCTCTCCGTGCTGGTTTCTCTGGTGCTTCTAACACTGTCAGGGCAGAAACTGCCATCTTCGAAGCCAATCTCTGTTTCATCTTTGTGTGTGTTCAGTGCGGTCATGGTGATGCCTCTCCTGGAGATGAACTGCAATCCTGTCTCAGATCTGCATTTGAAAATTTCACTTTCAAATCATGCGGCCTCATGTCTAAAAGTAGAATGTTGAAGTGAGCGTTGTCGTGTCGGAGTCTTGAAGTTCTGGGAAAGGAGGAAAAAATAGGGTTTGGCAGTGCTCTCTTGGGTCCATCCTTTCCACATGACAACATTTGGAGAAACTGCAAGGTACAGTACGTCTGGTTAAAAGAGGATCAGATTGTGGGGAAGAGTGTGAAAAAGGAAAAACTACCAGGGGCACTTCTGACGTAATTGGAGAAATTTAATTTTGCTAGCTCTGTTCTTAAGCCATTCTACCACTCTAATTTAGTGTCTTCCTTTGTTCTCCAAACAGCTCTAAAATCTGTCATGCCTCCGCAGACATGGTAGCATGAAGAGAGAGCACAGACTTGGATTTGAGTCCCCCGTCCTGCTTCCCAGTAACCTGAGGGAGGTTGTTCAGCCTGAGTCAGTTTCCTCATTGGAAATGGGGCGATTCCCTATTGTTGTCGTTGTTCAGCCACTAAGTCATTTCTGACTCTTTGCGTTCTGATGGACTGTAGCATGCCAGGCTCCTCTATCTCCCAGTTTGCTCAGAGTCCTGTCCATTGAGTTAATGATGCTATCTAACCATCTCATTCACAGTATTTGTGGGAAGTAATGGAGTCAGTGTAGGTAAAGCACTTGGCACTGTGCTAAGCCCTCAGCAAACACAAGCTGCTACCGCAAGGCGGGTAGATGGTGGTGGCAATGGTTACTATTCAGACTGCCTCACACAATGCCTGGTATTTAGTAATCAGTCAAAAACTATGATGTGCCGGGAGCTAGAATCTAAGAAGCAAAGAAACACTCCCTTCTTCCTCTGTTAGTAACAGTGGTATCCCACTGTTGTTCTCCTCCACCCTCGCCAAGCTGACCCATGCTATTGTTATTCCCTCTGCTTAGAACGTGCTTTCCAGCTTTTCATGCTTCTTCAGAATCCAACTCAAATGTTATTTTCCTGAAACTCTCCTGATAACCCAAACAAAACAAACGTAGCCTCTCCTTCTGGCACTCAGTACAATTTGCAAGGTCCTTCATAATGGCCATTACTACATTTAAAAAAGAAGTTTGTTCATACCTGTTAACCTCATTGACTTTAATCTCCTTGATTCTGTAGACTGTCTTATTTATCTTTGCTGCCCCCAGCACATCATATAATAGCTGGTTCATAGTCAGTGTTCAGGAACACTGAGCTAGTGTTCTTTACCAGTGGCTGAATGAATATGTTTCTCCCCAGGTTCCCAGGTTTGCACTGAGGGATTAGTCTCTCTTCTCCCCCTCTCCACCCCTCTTCTCTCCATCTGATCTGCTTCTCATATAGGCTGACACTGTGCAACCTACGAGCTGTACACTTTGCCTGCCTCTCAACACTTGAAGCCACCGGTGTCCGTCAGACAGGTGTTCACATGTCCTCATTCACTTTCCTGCACAGCATAGTCTGCAGCTCATCCTGTCTCACTCTCTGGCCGACAGATTCACAAATGCTTTTCAAGAGTCTGCTTTGCAGAAAGTAATATGCAAGGTGCTTTGCAGGGTACAAGTTTTTAAATATCTCAGGAAAAATTTTATAAGGAATATCACATTTTAGACTTTAAATATATTATGATAGAGATTGGGGTATGGGGAGAGAACCAACATTACAAGCAAACGTGAGGGGCCAGAAAAGGGAGAGCAGGCCTGTTTATGCTGTGTGTGTTGCAGTGGGGGAAGGCCAACGAGCAGAAAGTATGAACAGCATAATGCATTTTGCGTAAGCCTTCAGGCCACAAAAATGCCTTGAGTTTATTTTTTGTTTAATATTTATTTCTATGGCTGCACCGGGTCTTAGTTGCAGTACATGGAATCTTCGATCTTAGTTGGCATCTTTAGTTGCGGCATGCAAATTCTTAGTTGCCACGTGTGGGATTTAGTTCCCTGACCAAGGATCAAATCTGGGCCCCCTGTCTTGGGAGCACAGAGTCGTAGCCACTGGACCACCAGGGGAGTCCCTGCCTTCATTCTTAAGTCATTCGTCCTATTACGTCTGCCGATCAGAAGCCTTGAAGCCTTATCCAAAAGTCACTTCTTCCCAGTGTCTTATAACCAACCCTGATTAGCACCCACCACTTGTAATTACTTTAAACTTGTGGACACATTGTATCCTTTTACTTTTTGATCATTTTCTGTGTTGCTGTGATCTTCCCAGTCAGACTGGCAACTCCTTGGTGACTAAGACCAGCACATCCCCTTAGCTTCATTCTTACTCCTTTTCTGCCTTAACTCAGTGCTTGGAACGGTGTTCTTGCCACAGGGTAGTTAGCAGGGTCCGGATCTGAGCACTCTGCTTCATGTTATTCATTTCCACCTCAGAGATGAATCAGACAGGATTCCTATCCCTGGGGAGTCCATATTCAAGTAACTGGTAATTATGTAATTATGAACAACTTACTTAACCTCTGTGTGCCTTGGATTCTAATTTGTACAATGGGATTAATATCCCTTCCCTGCTCACTTTAAATTTGGTAATAAGGACCATATATATAATAACACTTTAAACTCCACTGCATTATAGAAATGTGAAGTATTAGCCGCAAATGCTTTTTGCATGAGTGGAAGTCAAAGAGTAATTTTCCTTCCTGTGCCCCCAGCTGTTGAACACTTAGGAGTTCTGAAGCAGGAAGTTACAATTATGAACAAATGAGAAACTAAAGAGGCCCTTCTATTTTTAAACTCCTTGGACATCAGTCCAGTGCTCCATTGACTGCCTCGTGACCATTAACACTATCACCAGATTACCAAGGAATTTGCTACTACACAAAGCTCTAAATTAGTGGTGGTGCTTTACCAGGCAGCGCCGGGCCTGGCAAACCTAGAGCCTTCTTTTGCCTCACAGACAGAGGCCTTTAGGAACAAGATGAAAAGTAGCTACAGGCAGGCCCCGTGGGCAAATAAAGAAGTGCGTTATCTGCGTCTAAATAGTCTCTGAAGGATGCTGGTGGGGATTGATGACCACGGCGGTAAGTCCTTCGAGTTTGGAGAGTGGAAAGCAGGGTCCCCAGGGGTTCCATCAGTGACAGGTGCCTGAATTGTCAGAGGGAACCATGGCCGTAAAACCACTGACAGAATTAAGAAATGGATTGTTGTCATCACAGGCATGTATTCAAGCGCCTGTCTTCTTAGACCAGTCTGCTAGTCGTGCAGAACGAGTCCCTCACCCAGTTCCGACTCTGACAGCCTGAAGCAGTTATGTCTCTTTCCTCTCATTCCCCGCGTGGATGTTTACTGAGCCAGGGATGTAAAGACAGAACTCAGTCCCCCTTTCACAGAGCTCACAGCCCACCTCATGAAATAGAGGGAGTTATAGAAACAGAGAGCTGATAGTAACTGAAATCCGTGTGGATATATGGGCCAGAAGATGGCATGCCATGGAGTGGCCTGCAAGGGTACTGTCAGGAATTTTGGAAAGGAGTTTTGTTATCCTTAAATGATCAAGGAAGGCTCTGTACGAGAGGTTGCTTTATAGTGTTGGCATGAGAGATATCCCAGAACTCTAAGGAGGCAAGGCAGTAAAGGCCCTGAGACGGGAAGAAGAGCTGTCTTGGCAGAGGTGGTGATAATCCTCTGAATGAGGGGCTTTGGGGTGGAGTGGAATGAAAATATGCTGCAATGACTGCGATGGTGGTTGCATAACTCTGACTGCACAGAAAGCTGTTACTTTAAATGGTGGAATGCTATGGTACATCAATTGTATCTGGATAAAGCTAGGTTTGTTTTTTAAAGAATCCACTATACAGGAACATATATGGGGAGAGCAAGTCTGATAGGTCTGGGGTTACAAAACTTTAGGAAAGAAACTCCCTAAAGAGGAAAGAGATTAGCTCTTTGACCCTGAGGAAGTATTGAACTCGTGGAATGAAATGGAAAGGTTGGCGTTCTGCATCTAACAAAATATAAGCCAGAAGGGACACGTAGAATGGGTACCTGCACCATCAGGAGGGCACCAAAACAGAATTGTAGAGAAAGCGGACCTCTCCTCCCTAGGTTAATTTAATTTGGAAGAAAAAGAGAGTTAAGTATATCTTGTAGAGAGGTTACTGATGGAGGCGGGAACCAGAGTAAAGAATGAGTAGAAGCAGATAAATAGATTTATGTCCCCATCAGCTTATTTTTTCAGGTTGAATGTGTGGATGAGATCATTTTGGCCTTGAGTCATTGTATAGAGAAAATAATGGACTTTAGTCTTGACTTTAGTCCTTTAACAATGAGAACATAAGATACTTTAGAATAATGAGACAAGCAGGAGGCAAATGAAGGCAGAGGGTTTTCTTTTGTTGTTGTAGTTGTCGTTACTATTCTTTTGTGATCATGAGAGGACTGGAAACCTATTCTTTCCTCCTCCACTCGCCGTCTGACTTCTGTTCCCCAATGTTCATTCCTTTCTAGGACATGGTCCGGCGTGGAGAGATCATAGACAATGACATCGAGGATGAGTTCTACCTCCGGCGCTTGGACGCCGGGCTGTTTGTCCTCCAGCACATCTGCTACATCATGGCAGAGATCTGCAATGCCAACGTGCCCCAGGTAGGAGGGGCTGCCCCGGGTGGGCCCATCCATCCCCGCCTCCTTGCCTGCCACCGGCTTGGGGGAGAGTCTCTCAAAGAAGGAAGTGGATCACACACTCCTTGAATTCCTTCGCTCTACGTGGGCCCTCTTTCTCAGGAATGGGGGTGAAGTGAATGCTTCCAGTGTGATGTATTCTGATGTCTACTAGGACAAATGATGCTCTTTCTTTCTCTGTCCACTCTTTCTTTTCCTTATTAGATCCGCCAGAGGGTTCACCAGATCTTGAATATGCGTGGAAGCTCCATCAAAATCGTCAGGCATATCATCAAGGGTGAGTTGGATGTTGCTTGTGTCTGGGGCTCCAGGGAATTAATTAGATGATGCTTTCTTTCCATCTCAGTCTATATGCCTGGAATTTGGTGCGTAGCATTCTCTGCACTGCAGGCTTAAGTGTGTTGTCCAGCTCGGTCTGTGTCCAGATCATCCTGTCAGAATACCAAAGAATAACCTAGTTAATCTCTGCCTCTGATTCTCCACTTCCAGAATTTTAAAAACACAAACAAGAAGCACTAGGGGTTGGAAATTTAAAGACACACACACACACACAAACAAACAAAAAAATCCAGGTCCAAACTGCATGTAGTAAAAGGAAATTGCTTTCTTAGGGGGGAAAAAGACAAACAAACAAAGAAACTAATAAGAACTATCTGGAGTTAAGGCAGAAGGAAGTGAGTTTGAGGCAGGATAGTATAGGAGAAAAACACACCTGCTTTCCAGTACTAGCTCTGCGTTCCCCTAGTTGTGTGAGCAAGATCTAGAAGAATTTGGAAAAGTTCATGAGATGCTACATGACAGCATCCAGCCTAGTGGCCAACACACAGGAAATGCTCGGGTGAATTTCCTTCACCTTCCCCAGCGGGTCCCTTTTTGGCTGGGCCTGACTCAGCTGGAGCAGCTCCCAGGAGGCCTCCAGTCGGTGAGCACGCTCTCGGTCAGCTTTGTGATGCAGTGCCTGCCCTCGGGCAGGCACTTAGCACACTTAGCACAGACCAGCGCACACGGCGGCAGGAGCCCACGCTGGACTTTGCTGATAACACCAGAGTTCAGAGCCATGGTGGACGGTACCGCAGGCACGTTGTGTCTCTCTCTGACCCTCATTCTGCCCACTTCTTAGCCGAGGAATTAGGCTAGATTTACTTGAAGGGTGTGCGGGTAAAGTGGCTTATAACTCCCATTACAGGTGGGAGATGAAATGTGGAGATAAATGATATATATAATAGAGTGAGGAGACGTTAAGGGCCCTGGGTTCTGGGATCTGGCTCCTGGAAGTGAATCCTGTTCCTTCTGTTTGCGGTGCTGCCTCAGGCAAGATATCCAATTGCTCAGAGACCTCCTAGAACAGGTAAAAGGATTAAATGAGATGATATATGGAAAGTATCTCCAGTTCATAACTTCTTGGTAAATGCTAGCTGAGTATTTGCTATTTGCTTGGTAAATGCTATTCTGAGTATTATGAAATGTGATGATAACTATCGTCAGCAGTGTTACAAGTGAGGCACAGCTAATATCCCATGGGAAGCTGTGTAGGAGTAGGAACATTGAGCTGGGTCTTAGACATTCCAAAACAAAGGAACCGTGTGGGTGAAAACCTAGGACTAGAAGCCACATGGTCATCACTGCCCTCCACGGCGAGTGGGGATGGTAAATCTTGTCCCCATTTTGCAGATGGAGCCTATGAGGCACTGGAATTTATTGTCTTCCCCCTGAGGAAAGGGAAAGGGGGAACCCGTTCACGAGCCTCACCTGGCATCTCCTGTAGTGGCATCTCCCCCTCAGTGTCACAGCGCGTGAGTTACTGCTTCGGGTGTCACGCCACCTCCTCCCTCAGGTGCAGCTGCGGCGATGTGCAAGCCCAGCCTCTAAAGGACCTTCATTTTCAATGCCCACACATTCAATAAGAACTTTTTGTGACTCTCAGCTCTGCTGTCTTGCATTTAAGCTTCTCCCTGCATCTCCATCCCCATGATCGAAACAGTGATCTTCTGAGAAAGGAAGAGAGTTTTTAACACCTAGTAGGGGGATGCTTTTCTTCCTGACATCCTAACATGTATACCTGAGATTATTCAGGATTTCCAGTTGTTGCGAGCCAGCCTCAGTGCCCCTCAGAGCCTGAATTATTCCCCGAGTGCCTGTTAAAGTGCTAGGCACATACTGGGTGCTGAGTACACATTTGTCGATTGTCTGGCCAGGTGAGCAGGTGAACAGCCTGCACAGATGCTGCGTTCATTCCCACCACTCTTGTTCCTCTCCCCAGTTGCTTTCTTTCCCCCACTGTCCATGCTCTCAGGTCCCTCCTTCCAGACCCAGGTCCGGCCCTTCAGCTCTCTCTCCAGCCCCCTTCACAGCCAGTCCCTTAGTAAATCTGCCATTCCTGCCTCCAGCCTCAATCCTGAATCAATCCACTTCTCTCCATCTGTTATTTCCCATCATAGCACCCTGTTTATTTCTGTCCTAGCCCTTATCACAGTCTGTAATTATTTTTATTTATGTCTCTGTTTACTTGTTCTGTGTGTCTCATGCATTAAAATGTAAGCTCCGTGATGCAAGGCCATTGGCTTGATCCCCACGTCTCCTCAGCACCTAGAGCAATGCCAGGCGCATAGTGGACACCCAGGAATATTTTCAACATTGTTGAATTAAACCCTACTCTTGTGTGAATTTAAATTGGCAGATATTTACTGAGACTCCTCAGGGCTCAGCACAGTGCTCATACTGTACTACTGAGGTGTCACACAGCTCCTGCTCTCATAGAGTTTTTAGTCTTTCGGGGGGACATGGTTTAGTCGCTAAGTCCTGTCTGACTCTTGCAACTCCATGAACCATAGCCCACCAGGCTCCTCTGTCCATGAGATTATCCAGGCAAGAATGCTGGAGTGGGTTGCCATTGCCTTCTCTAGGGGGTCTTCCCAACCCAGGGATCGAACCCACGTCTCCTATTTGGTAGGCAGATTCTTTACCACTGAGCCAAACAAAATACATGCTTCAACAACTACTCAGCCAGAGTTGCTGGGTGCCAGGCTCTGTATCCAGGACTAGAGAGACAGGGAAGAATCAGCAAGATCCCTGTCCTAAGGGTTCATGGTCTAAGGGGAGAGAGACTCGAAACTAATTATAACGTGGTAAGTGCTGTGTTGAAGTTGTGAACAGAGTGTTAAAGGAGTGATAAGGAGGCAGTAATGGAGGCACTGGCCACACCCAGGAATCCCAGGGAAGAGAGAGAGGATGCTCTCAGGGCTGGGAAGGGGGAAGCACATCCCAGGCAGCGGGAGCAGAGGCCTGAGGCAGGACAGGACGTCAGTGGCCTTCATACGGAGTCTCCCCCACTGGGGAGGCCTCGCAGGGATGCGGGAGGCTGGAGCATCACAGGGAGTTGGGAGTTTTTCTGGATAAGGCTCTCAAGTTCTGTTGGGTACACGGTGAGTTTGGGGGACAAGCAGTGCCTGCACCCCTTTGTTGGCCAGCGGAGAGTAGACATTCTCATTAGGGCAGGAGAGGTGCTAGTTTGGACAACTGGATTTACAAGGGAGGTGATATTTAAAACCAAGGAATCAGATGCCACTGCCCAGGTCAAAGATGCCCTCACAGGATGCTGACCACAAAAAACAAACAAACAAACAAAAAAAGCGTTCTTTCCAGATGGAAGGCTAAGGTTACAATAAAGGGCTTACTCTGGCCCCAGGAACCCGTCTGTCTGCGGTGTTGGCTGGCAGAGCTGTACTACGGTCCACCTTTCCTCAGCCCATGAATGCGGTCCAGCAAGCACCCTCCAGAGAGTGCTGAGGTTGAAAAGGGGTGAGGCTACCACAGGAACTAGGTGGGGGGCGACGCTGGGCTTCTGCTTTAGGCCCACCTCTTAAAAGCCTTCACTCCCTCCCCCAGCCTTCATTCCATCAAAATGCACAAAAAAACAAAGCCTCATAAAGAAAACCAGCTCATCAGTCTGTCCTCTTTGATTTTAATTTTGTTTTTCAGTTTGGGTTGCTTCCCTTTTTTTTTTTTTTTTATCATACTAATTAGATGCAAGCTTTTTTCTTTGATTTTATGGCCTACATATTTCCCAAGTTTTGCTGGCAGGATGACAGCTGATGGATCCCTTGGGGTCTCAGGAAAACGCTGATGAGGCAGGCCCAGCAGGGGACTCTTCCCATTTTATTTCTGTCCCCTTTCTCACAGTTTCCCTCCCTCCTTTTGTACTGGGGGTGCCAAGAGAGCTAGAAATAATTGATGGCTCATTAAAGTCCCTCGGTCTGCAGGCTGCGTACTCGGTGCTCCTGAAGTCCAGCCTTCCCTGAATGGGTAGCCGCTCTGGCCCGAGGCCTGTGACACCCACCTGAGGGGCAGTGGTCTCCGTATTAGAAAAGGACCGCGTGCTCCACACGGGCAGTGACAGTCGTCCTGCCTTTTATCTTCTGGTGCCCAGGCCGCGCATGCCACAAAGAGGCTCGGCTAATGCTTACTGGGGATACACTTCAGGCTTCTTTGTGGTGTTCCTGAAATCAGGGTCACAGTAGGTAGAGTGGTCACTCCCAAGCACATCCTCTGTGCCAGGCTTTTAATGTATGTTCTCCTGTTCCCACAAGAGCCCTAAAAGCAGGATTACACTCTCCATTGTGCCACAAGGAAGCCAGGACCTGCGGAGGTTAAGCGACGTTACCCAAGTCGCTCTTAATGCAGGAAAACTGGATCCAGACTCAGTTAGTCTTTCCATCTGGCGGAAAGGAAAGCTCTAACTGGGCCAGTTGGCTGATACACTCCTCAAGCATTTCAAGAAAGAAAATTCAGGGCAGCAGTCTTTTCAGAGCACCCAGCGGCATCACAGGGCACTCGGTGGGCTCCCTAGACACACCGAGAGACCCTGTCCCCAGGGGGATTCAGTCCCATCACATGAGGAATAAATAACCCCTACACAAAGCAGACTGAAGTCAGTGCCAAGAGATGGAGTGGGAATCAAGAAAGCACAGTTAATTCTGCTGGAGATGGAGAGAGAGCCTGAAGACCCAGAGAGTCTGCAAGAAGAGGTGCTTGTTTTTGTTTTCTAATTGTGGGAAAACATGCACAAGAGTTACTGTCTTAACCATCGCAGCCATCACCATCACCTGTCCACAAAATATATCTTCATTTCAGCAGAATTAAAAGGCTGTACCCATTAAACCCTTCAGTCCCCATTCCCCGCTCCCCTAGCTTCTGGCAGCCACCCTTGCACGCTCTGTCCCCATGAAGCTGATGACTAAATAAGAACGTGGCTTCTCGAAACGTGACACCTCCATAGGTAGACGCAAGGGTACATTGAGCGGCCCCCTGGTTGGATGTGGAGTAGGACCTGTGACCTGGAAATACTTCTCAGTGTAAATACTTGTGCCAGGGCTAACCGTGGAAGCCTCCAGTAAATCTCCTGAATGTTTCACTCACTGGTGAAAGTTAAGACCATGTGGTGGTAGGCTGTTTGGCCTTTCTTGAGGAAAGCTTAGAGGATTACTGACTCAAAAAACTCTCAGTGGTGGCGAAAAGACTGAGCCAAAGCCTTCAGAACGCTTTCAGAGATTGGCTCCTGGCCCTTGATTTGCTTGTGTTCCTTATGGCTTGAAGTCCTCTCAGAAGCTCCTAAACATGTGTTCCCGTATTGATTTGGAGCGCTTGGTAACCTGAGCTTGGCCTCTGAGATCTGCAAGCTACAGAAGCTTCTGGGATTTCTCTTTGATGACATGTTCGTGTGTGTGTGACTTCCACCAGGCCTTGGCTGCTGGAGCCTCTAGGATTTAGGGAGGTGGGAAAGGATCTGAAGAGGGGCCTCTTTAACCTCGGGCAGCTACATGCCCTCCCCCTAAGCAGCTCCTGCATCTATAAGATGGAGATGGATAACCTGCCTCCAGATTTGCTGTGAGAATTAGATGAGGTTCTGCAGTAAAGGGCTTCCATGTTGGCACATGATAAGTGCCTGATGACATTAGCTACCTTTACCAGTGTGACGTGAGTCCCAGCTTATGTGGGAAGCGGTAGGACTGAGATGCACAGTCCAGCAGGATTCTGGCTCTCTGTAACTTGGGGTAAGTTAGTAGCTAACATGTGTGAGCCTGGGTTTCCTCCTCTGTAAAAAGCAAATGGAAAGTGAAGATTGCCCCCAAGGATGGCTGAGATGGAGATGCAGCTGGGGACCTGGAACAGAATACTTGCTCAGTAAATACAGATTCCTTCCTTCCCTTCCCTGGCCTCATCCTTTCACCGGTGCTGGCAACAGCCTGGACTCAGAGGCAGTCAGGAAAGCCCAACCCAGACCTCACTCTTCAAGGCCTGCTGGGGCGGGTGGGGTGGTGGTGCTTTTCCAGACAGCTGAAATGTCTGTGGGAAAACAGTCCGTGGGGATGTGACCCTGTTAGCATCGTAAGCAAAGAATAAGCTTCCTTCTGTTTCTCCTTAAGTGAGTTTCACTGTCATGATGTCCCTGATGAAACTTACACCCCCACTTCCAGCCCCAGCACAACATTCTCCTCCAGAGAAGTCACGTTAGTCCTTCCACATCCATCCTTTTCGCTGAGGAATCTCTGTTAGACCTCAAGGGCCTTACTCTCCTAGTTTCTGTTTTGTTATTATTTCTATGTCTTCAAGGGTTTTCAGTGTAAAAATGCTGACGTTCCTCTTCTCCCCACTCACCCTTCCTCCTGCACTTTTTCAGGGGTGTGCATTTAAGGCTAAAGGTCCAGGGATCTGAACCCGGCTTGTGAGCGCCGGTCCCAGTCTGTGTCCTGGACAACAGTTCTTCCCCATCTTCGGGGTGCCCCTCCCTCTCCCTCTTAACATAAACAGAACAGCTTGGATTCCATGTCTGAATAGTAAACCTGCTGTCTAAAGTTTGCTTTAATATTTATGCGTTCAACACTGCTGCCTGTTTCTGAGCTGATCAAAGCCTTTGTTATAAGAGCATTTGAAAACGCTGGGGAAGGAGAGAAGGGACTGGATGTATCTGCCCCATCTTTCTCACTCTCCGGACTGACTCGCTGTCTCCCCCTCCCTCTCCCCCAGCCCGAAGTTCTCCCTTCATCCAGCATCTTTTTTTTCCCCTCCGTTCGCTCCCTTTCTTGCACACAGCAAAGAGGACTCTTTCCCAAGACCTCTGGGAGGGATCTGTTCAATATTTATAAACTGCTGCCGCAGCTATAATAACCGGAGGTGGCCGGCACCACCATGGTTGCTTCAAATAGGATTCCACTCTGGAAACACAGAACGAGTCGGGGTCAGGGGTGGAGGGTGAGACGTGAGGTGCACAGCTGGTACCAGCTGCCAGGGCCAGTGGGAGAGCACTCAGGGCTTGTGAGGTCTGCTTCTGGGGCCGGCTCGCTGTGGGCCCCTGGCCGCTCGCCTGTCCCTCCGGGTTGCCGTACATTTCTGAGAGCCCTGCCAGCCCTGCCATTCGGTGAGACCGGGCACGAGGGAGCGAGGCCCCAGCCAGCACTCCATGTCTGTTCTGATTGCTGAGGTGCCTTGACCCCAGGACATCCCCTCCAGAGTCTTACCTGTTATGAGGATATTGACACCAGATGCCCTGCCAGAGCTTGACTGACTGCCTTGGAGACTTTTTCCGCAACGGATGGGGAACAGGCGGGGTAGGGTACTGCCTAGAGAAAAGGATGCCACTTTTGGGACCAGCTCCCCCGCCCCCAAGTGGCTTTGGAGGTGCCCTCTTCACTTCTCGCACATGTTCTTGGTTTGAATCTCAGCCCCTCTGCCGAGCTGCACCTAGGCAGGTTGCTTCAGCTCTCTGATAAGCCTGTTTCCCCATCTATAAACAGAGAAGGTGCTCGTTGCCTTATAGGATTGCTGCAAAGATTCAGTGAGACAGCATATATAAATGCCTGGCATAGCAACAGTGTTCCCCACGTGTGTGGTCTCATTCCACTCTGTGCAGGACAGCCCCTCTTCCCATTTTACTCCCTTCCTTAACAGCAGATAATCTGACTGTTTCCTCCTTCTCCGCATGTCCAAGGAGACTTGTCTGTTGATGGGTGCTCTGTGTACCTTGGTGGCAGGCATTTTTTTTACGGCCTTGGTAGCAGCGATTCAGCAAGGGGACTGATAGAGACATTGGTGCTCTACTCTGCGCATCCCTGGAAAGCAATAAGGTCCCTCCAGGGAAGCTGGCTTTTCTTGGAAAAGCATTGCCCCAAAGGATCAGACTGTGTCTCACTTCCTTCTCTCCTGGGTCTGAGAATCCATTAGGAGAACAAAGTGTTAGTTCAGTCCATTAAGATTCTTGCTTTCAGGCCAGGCCTCTGAGGATATTAAATGCTATAATGGTCATTTCTCTCTCTCCTGGGGCAGCGATTAGATCATTCACATGTGAGTAAAAAGATACCACTTACATACCAGCCCAGAGCCTCCTCCCACCACCCACTTCTGTTCTCCCATCACCCTAGCCCTGCCTTTAAGGAGCCTTCGTGGAAAGGATCACAGCCATTTGCTGTTGGAGGTAATGGATGGGCCTCACAGGAGAGGATGATTTCCGGGCAGGGGGAGAGGGGATACACACAGCTGGCACTTGTCTGAATCCCATATCGCCTCTTCCGGCACATGTCCAGAGTCATAAAGAGGATGGAGACGTGCAGAAGTGGCAAGAGCAGGAGGACTGCCCCAGCGCGGTGAGGGAAGGCGGGGGTAGGGGAGGTTTGCAGGCGTTCCTCCTCTCCCCAGGTCTTTGTCTGGTTTGGATCTGCAGATGTTTTATTATGCAGATGCCTCTTGCAAGAGAGTTTTCTATTGTTCCATCTCTGGCCACCCCAGGCAGGGGCCTGGAGGCAGACACGCAGGTACTCATCCTGATTCACTGCTCTGGGAGTTTATTCACAAAACAGCCAAGAGTTGGCTGTCAGCCCAGCTCTGCTGATAATTTAGCTGAAAGTGAGGCGAAAGCCCCTGCCTTCATGAAGCTGCCAGTCTGGATGGAGAAGGGACAAGTAGAGGATTATCCAGAAGTCAGGCCTGCGACGGAGACAGGGGCCCGAGGAGGACTTGTGTGGGATTGCAGTGAAAGACATTGCTGGCCCGAGCAAAGCAGGCTGGAGGAGGGAGCCGGTGTTTCTGGAACATCTGTTATCACTAAGCTCTTTACATGCATTTTCAGAAGGCCATGCAAGGCCCCCTGGGACTGTGAGTCAGAGTCAGGATTCAAACACGATGTCACAGCATCTCCCGAGGGCAGGGGCAGGGCACGGTCAGCGCTCAGAGGAGCAGGACCGCCGTCCACCGAGCTCTGTGCCCCTGCTCATGGGAGTCCCCAGGAAGCCCGGGGCGCCACTCACCACCCAGCCCTGCCCTCTTGGCCCAGAGCTCCGCACATCATGTCTGTGCCATATCCCACCCCCTCCCACCTCCTAAAACCAGCTGCCCACATAACCTGGGGGCCGGGACACTCTCAAGAATAAAACGGAGGAGTGTTACGTGTCGTGCTGGGGTAACAAGTAAACTGGATACGTTTACCCACCTTACAACTCTGATGATGTCCTGCCATCAGCATCGTGTCCTGCATTCCCATTCTCTCTCGACGTTATTTCCTGTATCTTCCTGCTCTGACTGAAACTGTGTCTCCCTGGGATGGGCCCACTCAAGTGGTACCTGCTTTCTCTCACAGGCCATCTGCCGGTGAAGATGGGAGAGGGGTCTTCCATGCTCCTCCTGGGCACCTCTAGACCATTCCTCTCCCTTTTTCCCAGAAAACACCCATTGGTTTGAATCTCAGCGGCAGTGGACTGTACCCCAGCCCCGTCCTTGTGGCGTGGACACCTGTTCCCCTCATCCCTTGGAGGAGTTCGAGCTCACTGTCACCATCTCCACCTCTCCTGCCGTATTTCTTGGTGACTTTAGTATCCACGTCTCTTCCTCTCCCACCCCATCCTGCCGGAACCACCATCAGGATCCATCTAAAATCTGAAGACATCTCTCCTCTACCATGACCTTGGGCCAGACCACCACAAATCACATCTTCTTTCTGCCCTTGGCCCCTTCACAGTGTCTTCCTTGCGGCAGCTAGAGTGAGCGCTGGTGAACAGACAGATATGTCACTCCTCTGCTTGCAGCTCTCTCGTAACTTCTCATCTCCGGGGAAGTGCTGACAGGGGCCCGCCTGCACCCCCTGCTCCCCTCTCAGCGGGACTAGGTCTGCTCCCCGCTCAAGCCCCAGCTCTGCTTGCCCCCTGCCGCTCGCTCCCAGATGCTCCCCTGCACACCTGCTTCAGCAGTGAAAGTGCCGAGTCCTCACCACTGGACCACTGGGGAGCTCCCAACATCTGCATTTCTAACAAGTTCCTACATGATGTTGCTGGTGGTGGTTGAGGTCATACTCTGAGAACCACCGCTCTGGGGCAGTGCCTGCCCGTAGTAGCAGGCAGTGTGTGTGTTAAGTGGAGGAAGGCTGGGCCAGAAGAAGAACGCAAGCAGGGGCCGGGGAGTTGGTCCACCACGGACCTCGAGGGCAGGACCCAAGGAGTTTGGGCACAGCCACCACGGGGGTTGCGCCTGGAGGCACGCACCCCCGGGCACTGGGGTTCAGGGAGAGGTGCAACATGACCCAGCCACTATGGCCCCCACTCTCCAGACTCCCCCTGACCCTGCCTTTGTCTCCCCAGAGTACGCGGAGAACATCGGGGATGGCCGGAGCCCGGAGTTCCGCGAGAGCGAACAGAAGCGCATCCTGGCCTTGCTGGAGAACTTCTAGGCCGGCTCAGCAGCGGGGCCTCCCTGGGGCTCCCCCGGAAACTTGTTGTGGAGCTTGATGTGACTTTTGGACAAATTAAAGCTAGTTTTGGTATCCCCGGGCTGGTGTTTTTTGTACCGTCTGACCTTTAGCCAACACCTCTCCCTGCAGCACTCATAGAATGCGTCCAAGGAAGCTTGATGGTGGGCCTCACCCTTCCAGTGAGAAACCAGAGGCTCTGAGAGCAGATCAGTGATGAGGTGGCCACTCTGCTGCCCTGGGGGTCGCAGGGAGGCTGCCGTCTGCAGCTGGGAAGGTGAAGGCATGGACTGGGCATCTCTCTGGGGCTGAGCCGTAACAGGGGGCACATGGCTCATGTGGAAGGGCTTCCACGGCAGTGCAAGGCTGGCCACAGAGCGTGCCGTCCTGAGAGCCGGGGTCGGAACTCAACCACACGTCAGAGTGCTCTGGTTGGAGAGGGGACCTAGAAGGACGTGTCCATGTTGGCCCCACCCAGAAGGACGGAGTCGGAATCTGTGGTTTGGCCCAGGCGCTGGCGCTGTCCTCAGCCCCCAGGCGGTTCCGAGAGCCCCGCTTTCATCATGCACCAGCTGGGACTGTCTGGATAAATAACTGTACCCTCTTGACTCTCACTTCCTTCATCTGCGAAGTGGGGATAATAATCCCCACATGGGGATTTCTTTTGTCCTTCCCTCCCACGTCTGTGGCTTCAGAGCTGCAGTCTCACCCCTTTCCCAAAGACTATGAGAAGGTTGGTCTCCTTTATGGAGTCAGCAGCCCTTTAGCTTGGTCTCAGTCTGTCCCAGAGCATAGAGTCCACACTATGAGGACTCCTCCCTATGAGGAGTAGGACAGCCGACCTAGAATGAAGTGTTAGCCCAGGGCCAGCTGGTAGGCTGCAAGGGACGCCGCCCGCCCCGTGCAGTGCCCGGGGCCACCATTCAGTCAGAGCCGCTCTGGCTGCTCAGTGAGGCCCCAGGGACGGGGCTCCCGGTGGCCGCTGCCATCTGGCCAGTGCTGACATGCCCTCTACATCCGTGCTTTCTAACCTGTGCAGCAGCACTGCTGGCGGAGTCATTATTCCCGGTTTACTGAAGCCGAGACTGAGGTCCCAGAGGGTAAAGAACTTGTGCGAGGCCCCGGGGCCGGTACACACAGAGCCCACTTTCAAAGCGAAGTCTGTCCAACTCCACAGCCCAGGCTCTGCTCTCCCCCGATCAGCCTCCATCAAGAGACCGTCACAGGTCACTGACTGAAGCAGTCCACTTCAATCAGTTCTACTGTCCAAGGGATTTAATGAATCACACAGAATGTAACCTGTGGAATATTACACTTTTTACAATTTATTTCTACTGAAATAAGTTTACAGTGTTATGTTAGTTTCTGGTGTACAGCAAAGTGATTCAGTTATACAAGTGAAAAGGTTAGTCACTCAGTTGTGTCTTACTCTTTGTGACCCCACGGACTGTAGCCCGCCAGGCTCCTCCGTCCATGGGATTCTCCAGGCAAGAATACCGGAGTGGATTGCCATTCCCTTCTCCAGGGGATCTTCCCAACCCAAGGATCAAACCCAGGTCTCCTACATTGCAGGCAGGTTCTTCACCATCCGAGCCACCAGGGGGTGTGTGTGTATGTGTGTGTGTGTATATATATATTCTTTTTGATATTCTTCTCTCCTTTTTTTGATTGGTCCATTTTTAAAGTCTTTATTGAATTTGTAACAATATTGCTTTTGTTCTGTGTTTTGGTTTTTTGGCTGAAAGGCGTGGGGAATCAGCTCCCCAACCAGGAATAGAACCCACACTCACCGCATTGGAAGGGGAGGTCCCTCCGTTATGGTCTATTACAGGATATTGAATGTAGTTCCCTGTACTATACTGTCAGACCTTGTTGTTTATCCATCCTTTATGGAATAGTTTGCATCTGCTGATTCTCAGCTCCCAATCCATCCTTCCCTCCCCCTCCTCCCCCTCGGCAATCACAAGTCTGTTCTCTATATCTGTGAGTCTGTTCCTGTTTTGTAAATAAGTTCAGAATCTTAAACTTTTTGAGCTCAGGTTTTCATTTATATCATTAGTCCTTTGGCTTTTCTTTTTGAATTTTCTTTTTACCCAGCTAATGCTTGTACAAGGCACTCCCTGATGGCTCAGGGGTAAAGCATACACCTGCAACGTAGGAGACACAGGAGATGCGGATTCAATCCCTGGGTTGCAAAGATCCCCTAGAGGAGGAAATGGCAACCCACTCCCAGTATTCTTGCTTGAAAAATCCCTCGGACAGAGGAGCCTAGCAGTCTCATAGACAGGCTTCTCTGTCTGTGGGGTCACAAAGAGTCAGACACAACTGAGCATGCACAACCACAAGCAAGTGCTTATACATGGTACAGAAGTTCAGATTTTAACAGTAAGTTCACAGTGAGGAGTCTCCC
>SJXQ01006820.1:292264-315933 GCA_006408695.1 Aepyceros melampus
TGCTATGTATGAGCTAAGTGCTTTACTCAGATGAGCACGTGGAACCATCATTCCTGCGGTGTAGGTACTTTTGATCGTCAACCCATTTCACAGATGCGGAAAGCAGATTGAGAGGATCAGTGGCTTACAAAGAGACAGAGCTGGGAGGGGAACATAAGCAAAGTGGTTCCAAAACCTACACTCATCAACCCCAGAGCCACATTGTCCGTGACAGAGACGGGGCCCCGCCTTAACGCACCACTGGAAGCAGAAACGCCAAAGAAACAGCCCCATGACTGAAGCCCTCAGAAGCCCGGCAGGGCCCCTGTTCCTACCTGTGTCTCTCACGTACCGTCTGAGCGATGGCTGCAACACTCACCTGCACGGGGGCCCTGGGGCCAGGCTCCCTGGCTGCCCTTCCCAGAAAGAGGGAAATCGAGAAAACGTCTGGAAGGTTAGGCTTTCCCACCACAGCAGGGAGGAGGAGCCACCTTCAGGTACCCTTGGGTGAGGCTCCTAGCCCGCCTTCCCCACCATCTCTGCCTCTGCCCGCCCACCAGCTCCCACCCCTCACCCAGCACCTCCCAGCTCTGCGCTCCTCATCCCACGTTGCCTCCTTCCAGTCATCTCCTGGGAGACGTCTGCTGAGCACCTGCTCTGTGCCAGGCCCCATGCTGGGCTCTGGGACCATGCACTCCAGATTGAAAGGCAGTTTCAACACCCCCATGGTGGCCAAACTGGGTGTCACAAGAGAGCAGTGAAGGGCTTCAGCAGAGGTGAGGGGCCCCCAAACCTGGCAGCACAGATGGGGAGAGATGGGACTGGCACCATCACTGTGTCTTGAGTGACTCTCACAGGAGCCTAGGAGGGCCGTGAGTCTCAATGCCCGAAAGGCAGGACGTCACTCGAAGCCGAGGGAGCTGCATGGTATGGGGCCCTTGGGGAGGTGGGGGTTTCACGGTTACCTCATGGCTGCCCTGGGGGGTGAATGAGCTCCTCTCTGTGGCAGAACCTGACAGAACCATGTGCAGGGTGACTTCCTGGGAGTTCAGGGTCATGTTTGTCCAGAGTCACACTTGTTCCAGTTCAAGTCTCCACAGTTCCTGAGTGATGGGGAAGCAGATTCCGCTGGGTGGGGATGAAGCCTCCATTCTGACCCCTCAAGGAAGATCTGACCTCACAGGGTCATCCAGAAAGCACCCAGGACCCAGGTAAGAGGCCACCACCCCTAGGGCAGCGGGAAGGCTGTGGGAGGCCCAGAGCCCCTGGGAAGAGGCTTTGCTCTTGAAGCCCTAGGGAGCAGCTGGGGAAGAGCCACCAGAGTTGGGTCCACAGAAACCAGTGCCATGGTCTGGTCACAGCTGAGGAAGGTTCCAGCCAGCCAGGCTCCAGCTCCAGGGGGCTCAGGAATCCCACCCATCCAGGAAACACCCAGAAGACAGAGGACCAGGACCAGGACCCCCAGCCATAGCCTCCATGAGACCTGAGAACGTCTCTCTCCCTCTCGGGATCTTGGCTCTCCTTCATCTGGGGACTGAGGTGCCGGCCTGGGGAAGTCCACATCTGTGACCAGCTCATGGTACCCGGGTGTTCATCAGCCACCACCACCCACCTCCCCCATCACTTACTGGACAATCACCATAGCTGGAAACGAAACAGACATTGTCCCTGCCCACCAGGAGCTCACGTCCTCATGGGACAGACAATAAACAAGTAAACAAAGACGCAGAGTGATTACCGAGCATTATCAAGGGGCAAACTCGGTGCAAAGTGATGGAGACTAGATAACAGGCAATCCTGAGGATGGGTGTCCTGGGAAGTTCTCTTTGATGAGGTGCCTTTGAGCTGAGCTCTGAATGATGCCAAGGAGTGGGGCAGTCCAAGAGCTGAGGGAAGAAGGGTCTAAGCAAAAGTGTAGGTGCAAAGGTCCTGGGGCGGAGAGAACACCATCATACTTCAGAAAACAGCCAAAGGAAGTTGACCATGTGTAAGCAGAGGCTAGTGGGGGAAAGGCCAGAGAGGGGGCAGGTGCTCTTGGAGGGCCATGGAGGGGTTTTGAGCTTGCAAGGGATGTGATCTGGTTTCAAAAAGATCCCTTTGAAGGTTGGATGGAGGACACACTGTGGAGCCCAGCATGGAGGCAGGAGATCCAAGAAGAGGAGATTCTGGTGCCTTGGACCAAGAGGAGGGAGCAGGTTAGAGACAAGGGCTGAGGGTGTGGCCAAGGCAGAGCCAGCTGGTCACTCTGCAGGGAGGGGCCCCACCTGGTGGAGCCTTCCCCCAGCACTGAGGACTGGGAGCAAGTTCACTGGCCCAGCAGGAGTCAGGTGGGGCTGGCCGAGAGCTGCTCAGTATATAAATATTTTTAATGAATAAATAGAAGTGCTTTTAGGGCTGGCGGAGTCGTATCATTTCCACCTGCCGTAAAATTTCATTAGAAGCAGGCGCTGCAGGGGGAGAGGAATGGCTGCAATAAATCTGCCCCCCACCAACCCCCAGGCCCTGCCTCCACTCCAAGCAGACACAGCCCCACTCCCTGGAGAGTCCAGACCCAGGTCCTCCTCCTCAGGCCTTCCTGGGGCCCAGGGGAGTCTGGTCCTTTCCCACCCAGCCCCATGACCTGAACAGTCATGAGACAGCAATGGGCAGGGACGTGTGACCTGCCATTAAAATCCAGGGGCCTCACTCTCCTTACCTGGGAAATGGGCACAAAATTCCTGCCCCTAACCTTTAAGCCCTCACCCCTGGACACAAGGATTTTACTCTATCCACATTTAATGCAGATGAGATGGGTTTCAGAGGAAGCAGTAACCAACACTGCTGGGACTTCCCTGGTGGTCCAGCAGCTAAGACTCTGCCCTCCCAATGCAGGGGGCCTGGGTTCCATCCCTGGTCGGGGAACCACATCCCACACACTGCACCCAAGACCTGGTGGTTGTTGTTGTTGCTGTTTAGTCACTGAGTCGTGTCCGACTCTTTTGCGACTCCTGTGGACTGTAGCCCGCCAGGCTCTCCCATCCCTGGGATTCTCCAGGCAAGAACACTGGAGTGGGTTGCCATTTCCTTCTCCAGGGGATCTTCCCAACCCAGGGATTGAGCCTGAGTCTTCTACATTGCAGGTGGATTCTTTACCAGTGAGCCACTTAGGAAGACTTGGTACAGTCAAATAAATAAATATTAAACAAACAAAACATCCACTGCTGAACTCCTGGAACAACAGAGCTGGGGGAGAGCAGACTTTAGGGTCAGATGTTTCACAAATGAGAAAACAGAGGCCCCCAGAAAGTAGGTGAATGTCCAGTCCGACTCTTTTGCGACTCCTGTGGACTGTAGCCCGCCAGGCTCTCCCATCCCTGGGATTCTCCAGGCAAGAACACTGGAGTGGGTTGCCATTTCCTTCTCCAGGGGATCTTCCCAACCCAGGGATTGAGCCTGAGTCTTCTACATTGCAGGTGGATTCTTTACCAGTGAGCCACTTAGGAAGACTTGGTACAGTCAAATAAATAAATATTAAACAAACAAAACATCCACTGCTGAACTCCTGGAACAACAGAGCTGGGGGAGAGCAGACTTTAGGGTCAGATGTTTCACAAATGAGAAAACAGAGGCCCCCAGAAAGTAGGTGAATGTCCTAGGATCTAATGGGACCTGCAGGCCCAGCCCTCCAAAACTACCTGGTGTCAGCATGATGGAACTGAGTACATGCCTGACTCCTGGAATCCTCCCCACACCCATGAGAAATAGATTGTACCATTTTGCAGATGAGAACACTGAGGCCCAGAGAGAGCTAGGATCCGGTTCACCCCCTCAGTTAGTGACAGTCAGAGGAGAGTCCAGGTCTCCAGTCTCCACTGCAAGCTTTTTCTGCTTTATTCGGATGTTGTCGGACTGGGATGCTGCAACTTGCTGCATCCCTGTAGCATCCTCCAAGGGGCCGTGCTCACCTCCATCTTACAAATAAGGAAAGGAAGTTCAGAGAGCTCAAGGAATTTGCCCAAGGTCACTGATGCTGGCCTTGGCTGCCAGCGCTCACACAACTGGAGCTCCTCAGGCCCCTCCCTTGGCCCCCTGCCAGTGGGTGTAAGGCCAGGCTGCTAAGTCGCTTCAGTCGTGTCCGACTCTGTGCGACCCCATAGACGACAGCCCACCAGGCTCTCCCTTCCCTGGGATTCTCCAGGCAAGAACACTGGAGTGGGTTGCCATTTCCTTCTCCAATGCATAAAAATGAAGTGAAGTTGCTCAGTCGTGCCCAACTCTCAGCGACCACATGGACTGCAGCCCACCAGGCTCCTCTGTCCATGGGATTTTCCAGGCAAGAGTACTAGAGTGGGGTGTAAGGGCAGGAAGCCTGGCCAAATGCACAGACCCAGCTGGCAGCCTGCCTGGGCCCACGGTTATCAGTTAAGCTCATTAAGTAGCCGTGGTAGGACATGACCTGGGCTGGCTGTCTTCTCTCCCCTGACCCCCACCTTACTCTGGCCCTCTTGGGAGCAAGGCCTGAAGACAGATTCTTGCTTTTAGCAGCTGCAAGCAAAAGTCTGTCTATAACTGGGGTAAATGTAAAGATGTACAAACTAATTTCACCAGGCTGGCCCCATGGACCCACACTGGGCAAGGATGCTAGAGACAGGCTTTTGCTATTTAGTTGCTAAGTCATGTCCGACTCTTGTGACCCTATGGACTGTAGCCCACCAGGCTCCTCTGTCCATGGGATTTTCCAGGCAAGAGTCCTGGAGTGGGCTGCCATCGCCTTCTCCTGGGGATCTCCCCACCCAGGGATCGAACCTGGGTCTCCTGCACTGGCAAGCAGATTCTTTACCACTGAGCCACCAGGGAAGCCCGGTTAATGCCTACTGTATCGCTTAGCTATTTAGCAGAGACAGGCTAACTGAATTCAAATCTAGCCCTGCTTCTTCCCAGCTTTGTGACCCTGGATGGGTCACTTCACCTGTCAGAGCCTCGGTTTCCCCCCTTGTAAAATGATCGTGCTATGCAATATAACTCACGTCTAGACCGGCAACAAACTGCTACACAGGAAGAGCTGTAATGCGCTGGTCAGTGGTCATATCATTCTTCCCCATATCCATATCTTATCGGGCATTCTTGCTCACCTTCCCCACTGGACTGGCAGCTGAGTCATCTTTGCTTCTACCTTCCAGAATGAAGGAGCAGACCCATGAGGGCATCAAACATCCAAGGCAAGATTCTTTTTTTTTTTTTTTAAATAATTTTATTTAGTTGTTTTGGCTGTCTGGTTTGTTGGTGCATGTGGCCTTTCTCTAGTTATGGTGAGTTGGGGCTTTGCGTTGTGGTGGCTTCTCTCGTTGCAGAGCAAGGACCCTAACACACACAAGCCTGAGTAGTTGCGCTACACAGGGTTAGCTGCTCCGAGGCATGAGGGATCTTCCCAGGCCAAGGATCAAACCCATGTCCCCTGCATTGCAAGGTGGACTCAACCACTAGACCACAAGGGAAGCCTTCAGCCAAGATCCTCTAGGAACAAAGGGGGAACAAACAGCAGCCAGCCACTACCTACAGCCCGCACTGATGCTCGCCCACCCCAGACCCTTGTCCACGGCCTTCCTTCTCTATGACCTGTCCTGCTTTCCACGTCCCCAAACCCCTGCGGAACCTCCAGACTAGCTCCCTCTCTGAAAGCAAGAATACAAGTCCTGCCTTCAGGGGCTCCTGGCCTCACGGGAGAGACAGAGGCAGATACAAGCCCCATCAGCCAGAGCCTGGTAAGCACTGAGATTGAGAACCACACACCCTGCCCTCACCTCTGAGGGCCGCCCCCCCGTTCCTCTTCCACCCCCTCTCTGCCTTCCCCCAGGGAACCTCCCTCGAGCCCCCATCTTCCCATGTGCCCTGTGAGCTGCTTGAGGGTGGAGGCTACATTTCACCCATTTCTGCTCTGCAGTGCCCAGCCCAGGGACCCCTCCCGTCCTTGGGCTTACCGGTCAGGGAACTAGATCCAACATGGCAACAAGGATCGAAGATCCCACATACCGCCACTAAGACCCAGTGCAACCTGATGAATAAATAAATACTTAAAAAAAAGAAAAACGGAATGCTCCAGTGCCAGTGCCAAGCACTTGTACTCTTTTTGGAAGTCCGAGAGGGGCTCTGGAAGGGTTCTCAGCCAGAGACAGGCAGGTCATACACGTCCACGAGTCTGAAAGACTTTCTGGTTTTGGGCACAATGGGTGGAAAAGGGCTAAGTCAGGAGACTGCGAGGGCAGGGGACCTGCTGGTACTGTTGTCTAGACCAGTTGCTGGTGGCTTCAGGCAGGGGAGGTGACCTCGAGGATGAAGAGGAGACATATCCGGAAGGTGTGATGGAGTGAGAGTGGGCTGGGCTTGGTCACAGAGAAGGAGGGTTGAGAGCAGAGGTGGGTCCCCTAGGGGGTCGGGTAGCTCCATCACCTCCCTGGCTGGAGGCTAAAGCCATCCATTAATGCATTTATCCATCTCCATCCATCTATCCACCCAACCCCTCACTTACCCTTCCTTCCATCCAGCAGGTGTCAGTCCCCTCTCTGGATGGGTCCCTCCATGTTCTGCAGGATGGAGGGAGGGCTTGGGATGACTGGACCTGTCCCTAGACCCCTGGAGCACTTCACAGTCGTAATGAGGAGAACAACGTGCCCAGAGGTGGTCACAAGCCAGTGTGCCAAGCACGCGTGAAAAGGGAGACAGAGTTGGGAGGAGGGGTCCGGGAGACGGCAGGGAGAGGAGAGGGGAGGGCTCAGTGCAGTCCAGCTCTGCTCGGGACGGTGGATCGGCATTGTCATTGTCCCAGACAAAGGACAGTACATTATTCGTGTTATTAATTATCATTAATCTAATTAAATGGCAATTACAATTAAGAACACAGAGATAAAGACGCCACCTTGGATTTAAGTGCCTCTTCTCTGGCTTCCCCGCGAGTGATGCGAGCTCGGCGGCCCCCCACCCCCACCGCCTGGCTATGGCTCCACCTCCAGCCCCCAGGTCTCAGGGTCCCAGCTGAGGGGGTCACAGTGTCTGACTCCCCTCGTCTTGCAGACGGGCAAACTGAGGCCCAGGGAGGAGAAGGAACAGACACTGGGGTCGCCCACAAGTCTGTGTCGAAAGTGAATTTAAGCCGAGAAGCCCGATTTCCGCTGCTTCCTGACTCACCTCGTCCCAAATAGCCTTTTTTTTCTTTCTGGGAAAAACAGCTGCCAGAGGCAGCCATCCTGTTACCGATTAAACAAGGCAAATTCTATCGAAACAGAGTCGGAGACACCCCTGGACACCTAATTACACAGGCTAAATGAGGAACACGGGCAGGAAAATAGAGATGTGAACAAACAGAGCGGGGAGACTGTCTCCCTATCGCCCCATCCCCCTGAGGTCTCCAGACCCCAGGCCTCTCCCAGTCCTTGAATAAGATCCCTGCTCCCCAGGAAGGGGCTCCCCGGCTGGGGTTCATACACCACCACCCCCCGCAAAGAGACAAGCTGGAGCCGTGCACACGGGGCTGGAGCACTGCCCCCTCTCTGAGCCTCCTTCAGAGCCCCTTGGAAAACTGGTGTCATCTCAGCTCCCCGACTGGGGTCATCGGGGCAGAGCTTGGGCTGGACCCCACACTCGCCTGACCCCAAAGCTCTGTCCTGGATAGAATCGAGCACTGCTCGTCCTTTGACCAACCCCCAGGAAGGCTGTTCCAGGAGACTTTGTCCCCATCAGTAGTGTTAGGTGCAGGAGGCTGGGCTTTGCTGCCCAACTACACATTGGGCAGGTTATGAGCAGGTGAGGGCGGAACCCCAGTCTGATTCCATTTCTGCATTCCCCGCATCGACAGGCGCCAGGGCAGGCACTAATGGGTGCATTCCGAGTTCATTCTGCCGTGTTTATCCAGCATCTCCTTATGTGATGCTGGGTGCTGAGGTGACGGGAAGGAACAAAACAAAGATCTCTGCTCTTTTTTTTTTTTTGGCCACACCTGGAGCTTGTGGGATCTTTTAGTTCCCCGACCAGGGATGGAACCAGTGCCTCCTGCAGTGGGAACATAGGTTCTTAACCACTGGACCACCAGGGAATTCCAAACATCTCTGCTTTTAAGGAACTCATGAGTGGAAAGAGACAGGCGCAAAGTCACCAAAGTAACCAAAAGAAGAGAATGAAATGATATAATTTCAGATAGAAACAGGTGAGATGAACAAAATAAGGTAATGAGGTAAAGAGCAAATTAGACAGTGTGTTGGTGGGGGGAGGGGGTTCTACTGGAAATAAGATGGTTTGGGAGAGCCCCTCCAAGGAGGTGATATTCCAGCCGAGACCTGACAGGTGGCAGGGGCAGCCAAGGGTGGAGCTGGAAGAATGTTCCAGGCAGAGGGAACATGGAGCGTGAACAGAATGAGCCAGTGGGTGGATGTACACGTGAATAAGGAGGAGGGGGTCTTCTGTGAGCAAACAGGCCGGGAGCCAGGGCCAAGTAGGTGTCCCCCCAATATGGCTCACAGGCCCCTCTGAGAGTCCCATGAACCAGCCTGTTGCCCCCTGTGTTGGGGCAGCTTCCCTCCACCCCCATCTCCCACAGGCCCCAGGAGAGGCCTCTCCAAGGTGACTTGCTCATTGGTTACTGGTTAGTATTATTGGTGCGCCATTAATAATCATTACCCCTCACCTGCCCCTCCGCTCTCCGCTTTCCACCTTTGATTATTTATTTTTGGCCAGGCTGCTCGGCTTGCGGCATCTTAGTGCCCTAACCAGAGACTGAATGCAAGCCCAGGCAGTCAGTGATAGCGCCGAGTTCTAACCACTGGCCCTCTCAGCTGCTCAGTCATGTCTGACTCTTTGCAACCCCATGGACTGTAGCCTGCCAGGTTCCTCTGTCCATGGAATTTTGCAGGCAAGAATACTGGAGTGGGTTGCCATTTCCTACTCCAGGGGATCTTTCCGATCCAGGGATCAAACCTGCGTCTCCTGCACTGGCAGGGGAATTCTTTACCACCAGCACCACCTGGGAAGGCCCCCTAACCGCTGGACCGTCAGGGAAGGCACCATCTTCCACCTCATCGTAGGGCCTGCGTCGCTGGGCTTTCTGAGTCTCGGGTCCTCCATCCCAGGGTTCTGATTCTTCCAGGCCAGGATCTTCCAGAGCTGTGACCTCAGTTTTCGTACTTTGTGACCTGCAGCAAGTTACTGGTCCCCCTTAGCTTTCCTTTCTGCCTGGAGCATAGAGATGGGGCAGTACCCCCACCCCCTCTACCATGCTATTTTCTACCCATCACCCAGCGGCTAGTTGAGTTCACACCCACAGCAGCCCTGCAAGATAGAGATGAGATTGTTACCATGACCACCCACTTACAGTGCAGAAAGGGGCCTCAGAGGGGCCCTGTGACTTGGCCAGAGTCACACAGCCAGTGAGTGACACAGTGGGCCTAAAATTCAGGCCCTGGCTGAGCTTAGACAACACACAGTGATATTTCCACACAAATCTCTCAATTCCTCTGGTTATACTGTGGTTATGTAAGAATATGTCTTTAGAAAACACACACTGAAATTTGGAGGTAATGGCATATCAGAAATCACACCCACAGCTTTTCTGTAAGGGCTTCTCTGGTGGTTCCGATGGTAAAGAATCTGCCCAGTGCAGGAAGGAGACCGGGGTTTGACCCATGGGTGGGGAAGGTCCCCTGGAGAAGGAAGTAGCAACTCATTCCAGTGTTCTTGCCTGGGAAACCTCGTGGACAGACGAGCCATGGTGGGCTACATCCATGGGGTTGCAAAGAGTGGGACACAACTGAGCGACTCTTTTCACTTTCTGGAAGTTGGAGATTTGTTCAAAATTTTAAAAATTTAAAACATCCAAAATACAGAAACAAAAACCAAGCAGACAAGGTCTGTGGTCGATCACCCGGGGCTCAGGGTCCAGGCACAGCTGGCCGGCTGCTGCCGGCAAGGTGGGCAATGTGGTTTTGCCCCTCACTGTGCAAACCTGGAGACAGAAACTCAAAGCTGTCCAGTGGTTTTCTGAGGCCACGCAGCCAGTGAGCGGCCGGATGCCTGTCCATGGGGAGCCCCCATCCAGTGAGGCGGAGAAACCAGAGAGAGGGGAACACAAGAGTGAGGAGGGCAGGGGCGGCTGGTGATTTGCAGCTGGGGGCGCCCAGCAGGAAAGGCCTCTGGGAGATGCAAGGTGATGCCAGGGGCTGGATGCCAGGCTGTTGCGGGCCGGGTGCTGGGCTGAGTGGTACCCCACCCCTGCCCCTCGGAGCCCTCAGCCCTCACTGGGCTTTCATCCTGGTCTAGGGCTGATGGATCCTCCATGGTCCCCAGAGCTGGGCCCTCGTCCGCACCTCGACCTGCTGCGTGTTTTCTTGTCTCTGGTTTAAATAGATTTGACTAAAGAGGTAAATTAGAAGTTAATTAGAGAGAACATGATTGATGAGGCAGTTTGCCGTGATTGGGAGGCGTGGAAAGGATGGGGCTTCTTGCAGGGAGGGGACGGAGGAGGAGGGCAGAGGGAAAAATCCACTGGCCGGTGAATCTGGAGGGGGCATCCAGGGTGGTGAGGGGCCCAGTCTAAGCTGCCTTTCTCCTAGGCTCCAGGGTCGAGACCAAGGCCCCCCAGCATGAGGACCCAAGTGAGCACTCCATGAAACCCTGGAACTGGGGGCCAGGCCTTGCTGGACTCAGGAAGAAGCAGCTAGCCAGAAGTTAAATCCTCAATGTGCGGGCTGGGCTGGAGAAGATGCTGACGCTTACCAAACACTTACACAGCTCCAGGCTCTATGTAGCTTCTCAAAACCGTGCAAGGTCAAGGCTGTATCTATTTCTAGATAAAGTGCTCTGGGAGATTCAGAGACCTAACCAACTCACCCAAGGTCACACAGCTAATAAGGATGGAGCTGAGACTGACCCCTAGAGTCTGTGTCTCTCCCAATTCCAGGCTGTGTGCCTGGTCATGTGTCCAGCTGCCCAGGCAGTATGGGGGTCTTCCCCACAGCACCCCATGCTTACACACCTCCAGCAATGGTGAGCTCACTTCCTCCCGAGGCCATCCATCTGGCAGCAGGACAGCTCTGACTGTGGGACCATTTATCCTTAAGTGGACCTGACCTAACTCCCTCCAGCCCCACCTCTAGGCCCTGGCTTGGTCACTTGTCCACTTCCTTCTGTATTCCAAAACACAGACCCCCTCCCCAACTCAGGGTGAGGAGGAACCTTAGAGGTCACCTCACCCAACTCTCTCATTCTTCTGGGGAAACTGAGGCACAGAGAGGGACCAATACCCCAGAGACACAGTGCGCTGGGGTCAGGGCAAGGCCCAGGCTCCCCTACAGCGATCAGGCCCCCTTGCCTCATCTTTGGCCACAGCTCTTCATTTATGTATCCGTTATCTCCCTAACTTTTCGGCCAAGGAGATTCACCAGTGCTAGGCTCAGAGAATTCTAGTGAGGAGAATCAGACCACACCCTTGGGTGCTCAAGTCCAGTTTGAGGTGGCAGGGCTGCAAAGGAGAGGGGTGAGGGGCTAAGGAGAGGCCTCAAGAGGGACCATGGACCCCTCCAGGAAGTAGCACTAATGCCAGACTCTGGAACACTCTGTGGAAGTGTTCCTGGCAGAGGGAAGTGTGGTAGGAGGGAGTAGGTACATTATAAAAACCTCCAGAAGGCCAAGTGGCTAGGAGGGAGAGTGAGGGGGAGCCCGCGGGTGGTGATGTCACAGAAGAGAGCTGTTTGGGTTTTATTCTAAGCATGGGAAGGATTTAGAGTTTTAAGTAGGGGAAAGGGTTCAGAAGATGTTCACTCCAGTGCAGGGCTCGGGGAAGGATTCCCCCTCTAAGGGGATGGATCCCATCTTGGGGAGAAGGATCCCATCTCTGGGGGGATGGATCCCATCTGGGAGGGCTAGGATGGATCCCAACTCCTGGGGGAGAGCGATCCCATGTCAGAGGCAGGATAGAGGGATGGCTGGGGACTGCTCCTGAGATGGGAAGTTTAGAGGAGGGCCAGACTTGAGGGGAAGATAGGAATTCTGGTGAAGGTGGGACGTGCTGGGTTTGGGAGACATTCAAGAGGAGATGGGCTCTAGGCAGGGAAATGCTTGGGCCAGGGCTGACAGAGCCAGACTTGTGTCCCCCAGAGGCTGATGAACTCACTCAGGAGAAAACATGTGGTCTGCAGGCCCCCCTCTTGACACTCTCTTCCCTGCCAGTGAGTCAGTGTCCCTCTTTAAAGGTGCAGAAGAGTCAGGGCAGGGCTGGGGGAGACCAGGCCAGCCCAGCCCCTTCCTTGTGCTAGGCTGTACCCTCCTCACAGCCCTACCGGCGGCCATGTGGCCTGATCCACTGACTTCTGGTGTCAGTGGAGCTGGAAGCCTCCTGAGGGCCTTGAGGCCTGACCGTCAGCTTCCTTCACCGTTCAGCTCCTCACACCTGAGCTGAGCCCACCTGGAGAACGTCCACCAAACCAGAGCAGCCACGGGAGAAGTCAGGCCTCGCTGCTGCCTTGCCTAAGCCTGAGCCACTGTCTATCAGGCGCTGAAAACACCCCCTCCCCCAGGTGCTACGCTGCATTCAAGATCACAGCTAAAGATATTCCTGAATTAGAAGGGAATTTATCCCCTCCCTGAGCTGCTGTGGCATGATTTACAGGCCTTGGCGAGTGCCGTGAAACCCTGGAGCCAGTTGCAGCCGTTTAAATAGAATTACCCGGCACCTCCACCAGGTTCTCCCAATAGATCATTGATATGAGAGACCCAGGATGCCTGGTGATGCTTCTACTTCGGCAGGGACCCCTGAGGAAGCCCCTCTGCCCCGTCTCAGCCCCAGGAGCCTGGGTCAAGTTCGCCAAGACTTGTCCCTACCTCCATCCTCGCCTGAAATTTTACCATTAGAATGCCACTCCTTTGGTTTAACACCAGAGTTCTGGCTTTAAAGGGCGTTTCCTTCAGTGTGGAGAACAACAGCCCAGGTATCTAAAGTAATCTACGTTGGAAATGTATGCTTTGGTCAAGTCACAAGTCCTCATTTCCTTCTAGAGTGTTGATCTGGAAGCGCTCTGTAGTGAAGATCAAATTATACCCTCCTGCTCTCAAGATGGGAAGGACTGTGGTGCAGAGAGGAGGATGGCTGCCAGGGCTGACTTAGAATGCAGGGGAAGAGGGCCTGGCTAGGGCCGGGTGCATGCGACTCCCAGGTCCCCCTGACGGAAGGGACTCAACCCCAAGATCAGCAGGAATAGCCAAGTCTCAGGCTGCTCATCTTTAAGCAGGGATGTCAGGACTTCCTGGTGGTCCTGTGGGTAAAAATCACCTGCCAGTGCAAGGGACACAGGTTCGATTCTTGGTCCAGGAAGACTGCACAGGCCGCAGGGCACCTAAGCCAGTGTGCCGCAACTGCTGAGCCCAAGTGCTGTGCTGCAGCTACTGAAGCTGGCTCGCGCCTACAGCCTAACTCTGCAACAAGAGAAGCCACCGCAATGAGAAGCCCGGGGACTGCAATGAAGAGTGGACCCCGCTCGCTGCAACTAGAGAAAAGCCTGAGCAGCAACGAAGACCTAGCACAGCCAAAAATAAATAAATAATAAAAGCAGAGATGTCCGTGGTGGGACCTCCCAGGGTCTCTGTGACTGCGAGGAAGAGAGTGACCAAGGTCCGTGCCCATCAGGACCTGTGCAGCGAGTGTTATTTCCTATTTGGAGGTCAGGAAGAGCCGAGCGGGATCCCAGATCCACACTTGTCAGCTAGAAGACCTAGAGCACCTCTCAAGCCTTGAGTTTCCTCATCTGCAAAATGGGTGTGAAATATCTGTCTTTCAGCATTAGGAGGATTTAATGGAAAGACAGGTAAGCACTTGACATATGAACAGCTGCGGGTCATGACAGCACAGAGGTTACACCGCTTCCCGGGGTGTGGTGTGTCCAGCTCCATTCAGCCACTAGCAGCTGAGGGCCCACTGTGTGCTTGGCCCTGCAGAAGCAAAGTCATGAGCAAAAGCAGCTTGGCCCCTCCCTCAGGAACATCCCAGTCCGTGGGGGAGACCAGCACGAACAAGTTTCAAAAAGCACATTTGTGTCTTCATTCAGTAATTAGTGCCTGAACACCCACTCTGCACTAGGACCCAGGCTGGAGAGCAAGACATCCACTGCCCTTGTTCTCCCGGGGTTTTCACTGTAGAGAGGGCAGCAAAGAGTCAAGAAATAGATGTAATGCCGCAGATAACGGTCACTGTTCAGAAAGACAGAAAAGTCAGGGGCTTCAGAGGGGTGGGGGCTGCGGTTTTATATTAAATGGCTGGGGAGACACTTGATCAGAGGCTGGAAGGTCTGAAATAACTGTGTTCTGGGGGTGGGGGCACAAACATCAAATGCAAAGGCCCTGAGGCAGGAGTGTTCCTGGAATGTATGAGGAGCAGCGAGGAGATCAATGTGGCTGGAGCCAGGGAGGGAAGGGAACGACAGGGAGGATACAGGCAAGAGGTGATGCGTGACCTGCCCAGGTCTTGATGTGTCCTGTGAGGTGTGGTGTGTGGTGGGCAGCCTGGTCTCAGCCTGAATGATGAGATGAGCGCTGTGAAGAGTCACCAGCATGGCCGCGGCCTCGGGACCCCTTGGGACTCCCTCCGGTGCAGGCACGCCAGACATACTTGAAAGAAAGCAAACAAAGGCAGTCAGGTGGTGGAGGATGCTGGGGACACCTGGGGCACAAACAAGAGAACACGGGGGCCTGGTCCCTGTCTTCAAATTTCCCAGAGGCACAGAGTCCCCTTCTCTGCCCCAGAGGGTCCACTGAAGCCCCGCGTGTATCAATAAAATCATCAGCGGTAATTAACACAGATACAGCAGAGAACAAAGGGCTCCCCGTGTGTCTTTCCCTCTGGTCCTAAAACAATCCCAGGAGATGGGCTTTTTTTCTTTTCTTAATGGGCCACTCTTTTTTTTTTTTATCAATATTTTATTTGTTCACTTATTTATTTATTTTTTGGCTGAGCTGGGGCTTCCTTGCTACGTGCCGGCTTTCTCTGAAGGTGGCAAGCACAGGCTACTCTCTAGTTGCAATGAAAGGGCTTCTCATTGCAGTGGCCTCTGTCAGTGCAGGGCATGGGCTGTAGGTGTGAGGGCTTCAGGAGTTGCAGCTCGTGGGCTCAATAGTTGTGGCACAGGGTCTCAGTTGCCCTGTAGCATGTAAGATCTTAGTTCCCAGACCAAGGATTGAACCTGTGTCTTCTGTATGGCAGAAGGACTCTTAACCACTGGGTCATCAGGAAGGTCCCGAGACGGGCTCTTTTATTCTCATTTTAGAGTTGAGGAAATTGAGAGTTAGCAGGCTTAAGTGACTTGTCCCAAACTACATGTAAGTAAATGGGCAAGTAGGAGCTCAAGTCCAGGCGTGGGGCTTCCTTTTCAATCAAATTGCGCCTGTCAAAGATGGAAGGGGCCTCCCCTGGCACTATCAGGCTCCTTGGGATGGAGGAAGTTCCAGAAGAAGCGAACCCAGCCCACAGGTGCAGTTGGCTGGGGCAGGCTCTGTTTGGTCTTGAGGATACAGTGGAAAATCAGATTGACATCGTTTTCCCTTATAAGAGTGCACAGTCTAGAAGGGGAGACAGACCCTAGGCAGCTCATTGCACAACTAACTGCTTAATTAAAATTGTGATAAGGGCTCTTCTGTTGCTGCCACCCTGGCACTGATGGCACACGTCTATTTGGACTATCCCCATTTCTGGTGTGCAGTAGCCACGTGCAGTTCTAGACTCCCCTAGCAGACAAGGGAGAGCTGGACCACTCCAAGGGGAGGCCTAGGACTTGCATCTGTCCAAAGCTCAGGACAAGGCTGGGCAAACCCCCTCCACAGGCTCCCTTTGCTCTGCAGCCAGAGATCTTAAAAAGACACTGTGACCCAGAGGGGAGACGAGAGGGAAATAACTCCTCCTGAGGGCTCGGGGCTCATGTGAGGCCACCTCACTGAGCCTCAGCAGCAGCCTGGGGTAGCGGACCTTGGTCCCAGCCACCGTGTGAGTTCAGCCCAGTCATTTCACCTCTCTGAGCCTCAGTTGTCCCAGTCATAAGATAGGGTGAACACCACCTACTTTCCAGATATGTCGTGGGGGTTTACTGACATCGATCCCGGTGCCTGGCATGCAGTAAGTGCTCAGTAGAGGCCTGTTCCCTTCCCCTGTGTGGGATCTGTGGAGGTGCAAGTCCTAGGCCTCCCCTTGGAGGGGTCCAGCTCTCCGTTGTCTGCTAGGGGAGTCTAGAACTACAAGTGGCTACTGAACACTGGAAATGGGAACAGTCCAAATAGATGTGTGCCATCAGGGTGAGAGGCACATTGGATCCTAACGGCTTACATGTAGACGGAATGGAAAGCAGCTCATGAATAATGTTTTATATTGATTGCCCACTGAAATAATGCTTGGGTATTACATGAAATATATTATTAATTTCACCTGTTTCTTTTTGCTGTTGTTTAGTTGCTCAGTTGTGTCTGACTCTTTGCAATGCCATGGCCTGCAGCCACAGGCTCCCCTGTCCATGGGATTTCCCAGGCAAGAATACTAGAGTGGGTTGCCATTTCCTTCTCCAAGGGATCGTCCCAACCCAGGGATTGAACCCACATTTCTTGCAAGTCTCCTGCACTGCAGGTGGATTCCTTACCGCTGAGCGGTGTTGCTTTTTACTTTTCTGTATTGTGGCTACTAGAAGTTTTTATTTATTTATTTATTGTCACGTATGTGGCTTCCCAGGTGATCAATGGTGAAGAATCTGCCTGCCAGGGCAGGAGACATAGGTTTGATCCCTGGGTCGGGAAGATCCCTTGGAGTAGGAAATGGCAACCCATTCTATTATTCCTGCTGGGAAAATTTCATGGACAGAGGAGTCTGGCAGGCTAGAGTCCATGGGGTCGCAAAGAGTCAGACAAGACTGAGCGTGCAGTCACACACATGCGCGCATGTATATATGTGTGTGGGCTCAGTCGTGTTCCACTCTTTTCAGCTCACTGGACTATAGCCCGCCAGGCTCCTCTGTCCATGGGATTTCCCCGGCCAGGACCCTGGAGTGGATTGCCATTTCCTTCTCCAGGGGATCTTCCCGACCCAGGGATCGAACCTGTGCCTCCTGTGTCTCTTGCTTTGCAGACAGGTTCTTTATCTGCTATTTTGTGGGATCTTAGTTCCCCGACAAGGGACTGAACCTGAGTTCTCAGCACTGAAAGTGTGGAGTCTTAGCCACGAGACCACCAAGGGAGTCCCCCCAGATTGAAATTTCATATGCAGCTCGTATTTGATTTCTACTGGACAGCATTGGTCTAGCTAATTACTCACAGCCACGGCATATTCAGACTGGCATTAACCATACCATTAAAGTCATTTCAGGGTGTTTAAAACACTCCCACAAGCAGAGTCTCAAAATTGGCAGAGACCCTGCTGTCCTGTCGTGTTTAATAAGCACCCGGTTCACAGGGTGAAGGGCCCTAGGAACCCCGTCTTTCTGATGCAATTAATTGCCTTTGATGGGGATTATCATCAGGCTCCTTGCTGGACAACACAGATACGCATCTAGTGTGAGTTCTACCAGCCTTGGTAGAGCACAGTTTACAGGCTTGGGTTCAAATCAGAGGGCCAAGTCCTAAGCGGAGGGTTCTCCGGACCTCAGAGAGGTGCCCCCTTTGGGAACCCCCAGAGGGGATTGCCTCTGGAGGAGCTGCCTGGTTGCAGAGGTTCCTCCCCTCACAACACGGGGAGGAAAGGCCCTGGTTGGAGCCTGGAGCCCTGAGTCTTGGTCTGGCTCTGCCATTTCCTCCCTGTGAGGTCTTAGGCTTATCTTCACCCCTCTCTGGGTCTCAGCTTCCCCATCTATACAAGGTGGCAATGGTGGCTGATTCTTTCTGAAAATTTATTTCTTTTTAATTGGAGGGTAATTGCTTTACAGTGTTGTGTTGGTTTCTGCCATGCATCAACATGAATCAGCCTTAGGTATGCATAGGTCCCCTCTCTCTTGAACCTCCCTCCTGATCCTTGATGACCCTTTTCTGTTAAAAAATGGAACCATTTTAAATTTTGAGTGTCAGATTATATCTTCACTCTATATGGTCCACCCAGGCTACCATCTAAAAGGAAAACCTCAGAGTGGTCCCAAGGATCTTCATGTGCTTACTCAGCCTAGAAAAGACAGGGGCCAGGCCAGTTGACCTCCCCTTGCCCCTGGCCTCATCCTAGCTAGGGGTTTCCTACGTGGCCCACAAGTTCTGAGGGAGGCAGAATGAAGACGAAGGCTCAGAATTTATGCTGATAGGAGGACCTGGGTCTGCTTCAAAGATGGCCAGCCGTCTTTGAGAAGTTTCAGAATCTGGAGGCTCGTGTGAGTGGGACATGGCCTGACTGCAGAGGCCAGCTTGTTGGGGAACAGATAAAGAAGTCGATCATCAGAGGAGAGGAGCGTCCCAGACATGGGAGGAGGAGGTCACAACTCTGCCCAGCACTACCCTGCAGATAAGAGCCGGGGCAGGTAGCCCCCTCACCCCAAGAGGCTGACTGGGCTCAATTCAAAGGCCAGAGGAGGAGAGCCCTGGTCCTCCCGTCCTGCTGGGGTCCTCTCTGTGGCCCACTGGATCCCTGCACAAGGTACACTTGGGGCTTGGTGAGCTGGCAGATCCCCAGAAATCTCCCCCAGCCAGACGAGGAGGGTTGCCTCAAGAGTGGGGCCTGGGCCAGTGCAGGCACAACCGGTCTCCCCAGAGTCTAAAGTCCATGAATATTATATATTTTTGTGTCTAGGCCAGTAGTGCTCAACCCCAGCTGTACACTGGGATCACCTGGGGAGTTTCAAAGAAAACGGATACCCAGGACTAGCCTCACCCAAACCAGTTGGGTCAGAATTTTGAGGGTGTGATCTAAACATTGTTATGGCTTCCCAGGTGGTGCTAGTGGTAAGGAACGCACCTACCAATGCAGGAGACTTAAGAGACACGGGTTTGATCCCTGGGTTGGGAAGATCCCCTGGAGGAGGAAATGACAACCCACTCTAGTATTGACTGGAGAATCCCATGGACAGAGGAGCCTGACAGGCTATAATCCATAGGATCTCAAAGAGCTGGACATGACTGAAGTGACTTAGCATGTGTATACTGAATATTATTATTATTTTTTTAAAGTTCTCTAAGACATCCCAGTATGCACTGGGTGGGGGGGATACCCCCAGCCCCTAATCAGTTCTAAAAGCCTCCAGATGGATGTGTGAGGCAGGGAAAAGGGAACTTGTCAAGCTCAGAGGGGAAGTAACTTGACCAAGATCACACAGTGAGGTGATGGCAAAAACCAGTCTCAGAACCCAGGACTCTTTTCTGAGCCTGAGCCAATTTCTCTCCCAAATTTGCATCTCCTTTTACAAACCAGAGCCCAGGCAGGCAATGCCCACAGTATTTCACTTTAATAATATTGGATCCTGGTACAGTCAGGGCCACCACTGTGATGGGATGGGAGCTGCGATTGGATGGGATGGGGATTTGCAAAGCTGTAAGTCTTTTCCTTTATCCAAATCTTGGGCAGTAATTTAAAAATTTAATTAAAGGGGGAGAAGTGGGGAACCTCCAGCTCCTTGCCTCCTGTTATAATGAATGAAATACACCAGACTGTAAAAGGAAATGCTGTCTGAGACGCAGCTCCGATGTTTTATTGCCAAGTTTTATTCGCTGATGTAAACGTAATCGCTGGAAACCAGAGCTCTATTAATGCACATATTTTTACCCATCCAGGGCCCCGCCTGCCCCCCTTCCCCCTGGGCTTGCTCACCCACCTCCTAGGGTCAGTCCCAGTCCTTTCCGGCCAAGTCTTTGCCGAGTCTGGATTTCCCCTCTGGTTTCATACCCTCCCATGGCAGATAAGAGTTTAATAGAATTCCATTGCTCCTCTGAGCTCAGTAATGCATTCTGGAAATTAGGTGGCTACATACTGAAGCCATTGTTCCCCCTTATAAATGGGCTCCCTCCAAGCCAGCGACCGTGGGGTCTCCGATAAGCTCTCATGAAGCCGTGCTCCACATGTTATTGGTGTGTTAAAAGGTGCAACTCAGGGCTCAATTGCTCATTGTTAGGAGCTGATACATTCAAGTAGTTTCTCCATGAATCAGGCAGCTTAGGTATTTCCCCCCTCTTGGCATTGATAGATGAGCAGAAGGAAGCCATTTAGACGGCACTATAGAGGGCCCTGGCCCACACAGTGAATGATTTCCAATGCCTGGTTTAATTTATTTTTAAATGAAATTTGTTATTGATTCTGGATTAAAAGGACAAATCTTATGGCTGTTACCACTGACAGAGCTGTGGTGCTCAAGTGACACCTCTCAAGGAGGAAGGGGAGACCGGGGACTCTCCAGTGGGCTTGCGTCAGGGGGAGGGGACAGTGCAAGTTCCACTGCTTGGGGCGAACTTTAAAAAGATTGCCTTTCCTGACTGCAATACCTAACGTGATATTCACCTTCTGAGCTCATTTGGGTGGTGGAAATAGCTGTGATATTTGCCTCCTGGCGTCCACGTGACCACTAGATGCTTGTTTAATTGTCTCCAGGGGTGGGAAGCTTACTGTCTCCTGGAGCATTCCCAGAGTGAGTGAGTGACAAAGCCACCCGCCCTAGTGAATTCCTAGAGACTGTTTCCTGGAACAGTTTTCATTTACCTTGTGCCTCCTGTAGGCTTTTAGCTGCCACAGTGTCTGCAGTCTGCACTTGGATCGCAAAGCAGAAAAGAGGCAAAATTTCACAGAGGAGGAATAGGGGGCTGAGGATTCGTCCTTTCACATTCAGCCTTTGCCCTGCCTCCCATGCAGCGTTGAATAGGTTACCTCAACTCTCTGAGCTTCAGTTCCCTTATCTGTAAAAGAAGGAAGGTAGGGATTTCCCTGGTGGTCCAGTGGTTAAGAATCCATCTTGCGGTGCAGGGAATTGGGGTTCAATCTCTGGTGGGGGAACTAAGATCCTACATGCTGGGGAGCAACTAAGCCCACACACCACAACTATTGAGCCTGAACTCCAGAGCCTGAGTGCCACAACCAGAGAGTCCATGCGCTGAAAAAAGATCCTACATGCTGCGACAAAGGTTCCATGTGCTGCAGAGACCTAACACAGCCAAATAAACAGATAAATATTTTTTAATAAGAAGGAAGGTAATAATAGTGGCCTCAGGGTTGTTGCATAAATTATATGAGAGCATGGGTGTAAATGTGATTTATAAACTGAAAAGTACAGTTTAGGTGCTGCAGAAAATGCAAACCGGACAGTATGGTATTGTGGGAGAGCCCTGAGCTGACAGACAGAAGTCCTGGATCTTGTTCTGCCATGGTTGGCTGTGTGACTCTGAGGAATTCATTCATCACCTCTGGATCTTAGTTGCCTAAGCTGGGTGGATTGAACTAGATGTGCTTAGGTATTATGCCAGGAGCATCAGCTCTGAAATCAAAATACCACACTCTGCACTTGTCTTGTGAGACACTGGAGAAGATATTTAACCTCTCTGAACACCTGTTTACTTATGTTTAAATAATAATAATAGCCAGCATGTATATGGCTATGTTGGAGAAGGCAATGGCAACCCACTCCAGTACTCTTACCAGAAAATCCCATGGGCAGAGGAGTCGGTAGGCTGTAGTCCATGGGTTCGTGAAGAGTCTGACATGACTGAGCGACTTCCCTTTCACTTTTCACTTTCATGCATTGGAGAAGAAAATGGCAACCCACTCCAGTGTTCTTGCCTCGAGAATCCCAGGGACTGCGGAGCCTGGTGGGCTGCCATCTATGAGGTCGCACAGAGTCGGACACGACTGAAGTGACTTAGCAGCATATGGCTATGTATTTTCTATGTGTTACTATTTACTTTGTGCCAGACGGTGTTCTTGGAGAAGGAAATGCCAGCGCACTCCACTATTCTTGCCTGGAGAGTCCCATGGATGGAGAAGCCTAGTGGGCTACAGTCCATGGGGTGACAAAGAGTTGGACGCAACTGAGCAACTGAACAACAATAACAGACAGTGTTCTGGGCTTCCCTGGTGGCTCAGACTGTAAAGAATCTGCCTGCAATGTAGGAGACTCAAGTTTGATTCCTGGGTCGGGACAATCCCCTGCAGAAGGGAATGGCAACCCATTCCAGTATTCTTGCCTGGAAAACCCCATGGACAGAAGAGCCTGGAGAGCTACAGTCTACGGGGTTGAATAGAGTCTGACGTGACTGAGTTACTCACACTTTCACGTTCTTCAGGCAGTGTTCTAACTGCTTTCCATGTAGCAAGTCATTTAACCCTTATGATAACCTTGTGATGGAGGCATTATGATCTTTATTTTACAGATAAGGAAGCGCAGGCACAGAAAGGCTAAGTAACTTATCTAAGGTCACACAGCTAGTGGGTGGGTGGCAGGATTCACATCTAGATTCCACACTTAAAATCACACTATTCTACCCTATATGGCTTGGTAGTTTAGAGGATTAAATCGGATAAGTAAACTTGTAGCACAACACTGGGGAAACAGTAATGGGCCAACAGAGGCTCAGAGACTGGGAGAAGCCAGCAGGCATGTCTTCCTGTGAGGGATTCAGACGGGACCTTGGCCAATGGAAGACTCAGCTAGACAGAGGGGAAGGCATGCGTGTAGAGGGAAAACACAGGAATGGTAAGGACACGATGAAGTTAGCGTGGGTGCAGGGAGACAGTGTGGAGGGGGGATGGTGCCTGGAGCAGAAAGGAGGCTGGGACCTTGAATGCAAACCAGAGATGTCAGATTTCTCTAATAGACAAGGCCATTGGAGGCTTTTGAGCAGAACCATTACAGCAACAGCCTTTTCAAACTCACTGATTCCCTGGAAATCTGTCCTTGAAGGAACTTCAGGGGTTACGAGATCTAACCCCATCCCAGAGAATCTCCATAGAGATTCTCCATAGAGGAGCCTGTTCATGGAGTTGCGAAGAATCGGACACGACTAAGCGACTAAGCACAGATTATGAGAAAAAAAGGTGCCTGCAGGTCAGTCAGTGGATAAGGGCAGGGCCGCTGTCCCACTCTGACCTCGTTCCTCTGCAGTCTGAAAGTAGTTTTCTTCTCTCCTCTCTCTCCCTGTGCACTTGCCTCTGCCTGCTTCCTTCCAATTTGAAATTTAAGAGGAGAAAACCCTGGGTTTGGGCCCCATTTCTGGCATTCTATTTTCCTGGGGAGGCTTCAGGCTGGGCTTAAAAGAGTCCTGGGTTTCAGTCATAGCACCAGCTGTTATGTGATCTTGAAGATTCTCAGCTTCAGGACTTCCTTGGTGGTCCAGTGGCTAAGACTTCCCACTCCAAATGCAGAAGCCAAGGATTTGATCTCTGGTCAGGGAAATAGACCCACACACCAGCAACTAAAGATTCCACATGCCGCAACTGCAATGAAGGTCAAAGGTCCTGTCTGCCACAGCTAAGACCCAGTGCAGCCAAACAACAAAAGATTCTCCATCTTTATAACGGGGGCAATGGAAACCATTTCACTGGAAGGCAGAGTAAAGTGAATTAATGAATGAGGAAACGCTTTCATAGGGTCCAAGACGCCAGGCCATTCCAGGATAGCCTAAATAAATACTGCCTCTGCGTGGGAGGGAAATGATAAGTAAGTTAATCAGCCCAAAAAAAAAAAAAAAGCCCTTACTCCAGAGAATATGGACGGGAAGGAGCTAGATGACGACGGGGTTTGTATGCAGCGACA
>SJXQ01006820.1:319844-346819 GCA_006408695.1 Aepyceros melampus
GCTGGGTCTGGTCGATTGGTTTTCCTCTTTATCCCACTGGAGAGCATTTCAGTTCCTGAAACCAGTAGTGTTATGCTTGGCAGGAATCGGGTCCTTGGGGTGGCTTCCTCCACCCCATCTCGCCCCGACTTGCGCTCTCGGGCCGGGAGAAGTTGCGGGTACCGCTTTAAAAATCCCAGCCTGGGCAAAACTTTGATGATAAATCAAGCGGCAGATCCCTCCGCCGCCGCCGCCGCCTCCTCTGGGCGGGCGGGGGGAGCGGGAGGGAGGGGGTGCGGCGGCAGCGGCGCCGAGCGGAGTGGCCTTCCGCGGAAGGGAAGAGTCCCGCAGTCGGAGGCGGCCGGCTGGGCGTGCGCTCGCTTCCTGCAGCCGGGGCTGGGCCGGAGCCGGGCGGGGGCCGGAACCGGGGCCCGACCGGGTTCCGCGGGCGAAGGGGCAGCAGCCGCAGCCGGGCAGCCAGGCCGCACCGGGCAGGGGCCGGAGGGCGCGAGGTCTGCGGTCTTCTGAGCCCCGATGTGAGGCGGCGGCGCCCCCTCCGGCCCGAGCGCGCACCATGGGGGCCCCGCTCACCGTGGCGCTGGGCGCCCTCCACTACCTGGCACTTTTCCTGCAACTCGGCGGCGCCACGCGGCCCGCCGGCCACGCGCCCTGGGACAATCACATCTCCGGCCACGGTGAGTTGGGTCGCCGCCCCCGCGGACTTCCCCACCAAACCCCACCCTGGGCAGCGCGGCTCCGACTTGGCGGTCCCCGGACTCGAGCCCGCGGCGCCGGTGGCGGGAGTCCGAGGGGGGGCGCCCCCTGCCGGGTCTGCGGACCGGCCCTGGCTCCCTGGCCACTCTTGCGGACGAGGGTGCACCCCGGGTGCCACCCCCATGCCACTCTCGCGGAGGGCTCCTTTCCCACCCTCTACCCTCGCGCGGATACATACACCTTCATGACCAGCCACGGACACACAGCTACACTCGCTGCTTTCTCACACAACTCCTACCCTCACACATCTCCAGACACCTTCTCGGATCCCCTCACTTCTGTGCCCACTACACACACAGCAGGCGCGGCCGGAGGGCTCACACCCGGCCAGCTGGCACCCCAGAGCACAACTCTTGCCTGCCCGCCTTCCTGCAGACACACTGGCAAATACACACACTTGTGAACACACTTTGCTCACCCATACCTCTCTGCCCATCTGCCTTGCCCCTTTGTGGGTTTAACCCTGTAGCTGTCCTTGTCCCTTCCCTCTCCACCTGCCCCACTGGGAAAGGTCTTGGGGGACAGATGAGTCCCGCTTCTTGAGAACTAGTAGCCTGGGCTGCAGCCACCCCATCAGGTGGGTGCCCTCTTGGCTTGGTGGGAGCCCCTCGAAGACGCTGGAATAGCTGGCATTGCTGCTTCCAGGCGGAGGCGTGGAAGGGGAAGAGGGAAGCCTGGAGCTTTTGTCTGCCTCTAGGGGTGGGCAGGAAGCCCCCTGCCATCTTTCTGTAGGGTCCCCTCTCATCCTCATCTTTGACCTCGGAGGACTGAAAGGTGGGACCTCTCAACTCAGCCACCATGGGAGCTGGGGAGCAAGTGAGCGTTCCCGGCACTGGCTGCCAGAGTGTCAGAAGCTCCTTCCAGCCCCGAAGGAGCCCAAGTTGGCTGTAGAGTTGGATTGTCTGAGGCCGGCATCTGCAGGGGCTCCCCCTGCCTCTGTGAGGTTGGACTCCCTGTATGAGGACCAGGGCACAGATGAAAATGGAGACGCTTCATCCATCCATCTCTTCCCTACAAGGGTTTCCAAGCTGGCAGGGGAGGCTGCAGCACCCATGCTGGGCAATGTATGCCCAGGACTGGGGACAGGTTTGCACAAAGAGCAGAGAACTGGGTGATTTCTTCCGATGGAGAAGAGTAAGGGCTGTGGTGGTAAGAGATCAGAGAAGGCTTTACTGGGGCGTGACGTGTGAGTTGGAATTGCTTGGGAGAGTAAGCCCTTCTCAGGGTCTCTGCTTTTGAGGAACTATGACTCCCTACACCCTTCTTCCTGACCAGGTTAAATAGTAACCGTCTGTGTACCATTTGCGCACCGTTCTTATCCCTCATCTAATTTCTACCGACCTGGCTGGAGCAGTGCTAAAACAGGGGAAGGATTATTTTGATCTTTAGTATACAGATGGGAAAACCAAGGCTCAGAGGTAAAGGGACTCGCCCAAGGTCACACAGAGAGTGAGTGGTTGCACCGAGACTGGCCCCAGAGTCTGTCGGGCAAAGACAGCGCTTTTTCCAGGACATCCATCTCCCTGTCAGGCTCCCTCCCATTCAAGGGAAACTAGGGATTCCTCCTCCCGCTCCCCTCCTGGCTCCGCTCAGATCCTTGGCACGGTTGGAACTCACACTAGGAGGATGTTCCAAGGAAGGGCTTTCCTGAATTTTTGGTCCCGAGAGATACAAGGAGTGGGGCTCTGAGGTTTACCATCATCCCATCCCTGGGCTGTGGGTGCCACTCTGTCATTCCTGAGGCTCCGAGGTGGCCCCCTCATTGGCAAGCAGGGTTCTCCCCTGTGTGGCAGTCTCTGCCTGCCCCCTGGTGCCAGGCATGGTTAGGGCACAGCTCTGCCCCCCTGGCTGTATTGCCCCCACTGCACCCTGGGGAGGTCCAGCAAGGGCCCAGAGGAGGGGTTGGGTGGGAAGGACACAGCACTGGCTGCAGGGGATCCTGGCTTCTCTTGCTGACCCCCCGTGCAGTTCTGGGCAAGTGAGTTACCCCTCTAGGGCTCTTTCTGTCCCTCAAGAAACGAGGAGGCTGAACTGCTCTGCAGGGTCCAGACTGCTGGCTCCCAGTACTACCAGGTTCAAAGTCACCAAGTGGTTGATGCCAAGGAGCCCCCACCGCTGCCCCTCTGCCGGGCCAGACGCCTAACACCACAGGAAGGGCTCGGAGCCACTCACTTAATCACAAAAAGAAACTGTTATTAATGATAGTGAGACGCGGCGGATAAGTGGGTCATGTCTAATAAGCCGTTTGTGTTCAGGAGGAGAATACCAATTTGATAAAAGCTGTGTGTGCTGAAAAAGCCCAGAAATTGCTGTTAGCAGATTGGAGCCCGATCGTTCCATTATTCCTGGGCTCTGCGTGTCCTCAGCTGATTCAGGAAATGTGGCTGGCTTAGGGAGGTGTCTCTGTGCCTCGGGTGGGGGTGGGAGGCTGGAAGAGGGGGCTCCTGGGGAGGAGTCCACTGACCCCAACCGCTTGGTGGCTGCTCTCCAGCTCAGTTCCAGCCCAGCCCAGCCCAGCCACCAGGCTAATGCCTTCCACCTGCTCGCCCCGGGGCTTGTCACAGGGAAAGCCCATGGTCAGATGTGTCCACAAGAACATTGGTCTCACTTCCCACCTCCCGGCTGCCTCCACTCAGCCCACTTCGCAGAGGGGTTTTTAAAGGCATGAGGAGTGATGGGGAGAGGGTGGTACCTGTCTTTTAGGGAGACATCTGGAAACAGGAGGCAAGGAAGGTGATGGTCAGTATCTTTGCTGAGTAGGTATTCAATGAATGGCAGCTAATTTGATTTTTTCTGATCAGATAGGGTTAGCTCATTGCCTGGAGCACAGTGCAGGTGGGAGGAAAGGGAGCTGACATTTATGAACTTCCTGCTGTGTGGTAGGTGCTTCCAAACCCCTGACCAGTGTTTACTCACTAAGGCTGACATCCAGCATAGGAGGAAACAAAGGCTGGAGAGGGCCAGTGACTTGCTCAAGGTCACTGAGTCTGTACAGAGAGCTGGGAAGGCAAGCCTACAATGAAAATGTGTCTGGCAGTTCCAAACCTGCCTCCTCCACCACAGCTGTGAGGCAGGCTTGGCCAGTCGTGTGATGGAACTCCTTCCCCTGCTCGTCCCTACCCCAGGAACTCCCTTCCAGCTCCCCGGACAACTGGGAAAGCAGTGGGTTCCACCAAGAGGTACCAGCAGCTCAGAAAGGTGATGAGATCTTGCTGAGGCCACATGCAAGTTAGAAGCAGGAAGCTGGATTAGACTTCTTCTCCAGGACTCTTCCTAGATCTTATTCACAGTAAGGGTCTGGAAGGCAGGATCTTTTTAATTTTTTTTGGCCACACACACACAGGACCTTAGTTCTCTGACCAGGGATCAAACCTATGTCCCCTACAGGGAAAGCATGGAGTCCTAACCGCTGGACCACCAGAGAAGTCCCCAGGAGGCAGGATCTTTAATGAGGATCTTTGTGGATCTCCTGCATTGCTAGCACCCAGGGAGTTTGTTAAACTGCAGATCCGTTGGCCAGAATGATTGTTGAGAGGACCCTGGAATCTGCATTTTAATAAGCTCCCCAGGCCGAGAGTCTTGGAGTCACTGCCTTAAGTATTCACCCAACCTGATGAGACTTGTACAGATAGGAAATTGCCTGGTGTGGGGGGCTGCTGGATTGCTAGCGAGGAAGAAGTCCCGACTGGAACGGGTATGTGGACCCTCAGAGGAGCCCCAGGAAACCCTTCACTGCAGCAAACATCCATCCTCCCGCCCTCGCCCTGCCACACACACACACACACACACACACACACACACCCCTAGGCCAGCACCTTCAATTATTAATACACCCCAATGCAGACAAGGATCCTGGCTTGGCCGGGCCTTTGTCCATTGAGTGATTCCCTGTCCTGAGGTTTTCTCTGTTGCCAGGAGGGTGCAGCGGGATGCTGCGGGAGGGGGTGGGGGCTGCCAGGCCATTTGGCAAACAGCCCGTGCACTGAAAAATGACCCTGGCTTGCTTGCGTTCCTTCCCAAACTGTTGGTATCTCCCCATCAATAAGCTGGCTAGTTTGGTGGTTGGGAGATGGAGAAAATTGAGTGCTGTCTTCCGAAGGTTATGATGTTAAAAATGTGTTCACCATTGTCTCGGGTGTTGGTGATTATTCTATCAATTACGCCCGTAAACACTCTGCCCTGGGCTGAGGGTTTCCCTGCCTCCTGTGGGGAATTGGCCCTCGCAAACAGTTTTCCCCAAGTCCTTCACACCAATTGTTTTTGACACTTTGCCTATCAGCGGCTCCCTCAGCCTTTTCCCCAAGCAAGGGGAGCCGCAGGCAGCCAGCAGGACTGGGAATTCAACTCACTGCCACTGGACAGCAGGCGTGTTGGGGGAAGTCTCTTGGTGACAAGTAAGTGGGCAGGGTCTGGGGTGCAGGGAGAGTGGTCCTCGCCAATCACCACGGCAGGAGATGGAGGATGTGGAATAAATGAATCACTGAGGCTCAGGCCAAGTCAGCAGGGCCTTTGGGACCATCTTCTACCCATTTCACAAAGGGGAAAACCAAGGCCTTGGGCAAGAGAGCATGCGCCCAGATTGCCTGGAAGGTTAGTGCTTGGCTTTGGGGATCACCTGACCCACCTCTGTACAAAAAGAGAGTGAGAGGACTTCCCTGGTGGTCCAGTGGTTAAGATTCTGAGCTCCCAATGCAGAGGGCCTGAGTTCAGTCCCTGGTCAGGGAACTAGATCCCACATGTTGCAACCAAGAGTTTGTATGCCACAGTCAAGGGTTTGCATGCCACAACCAAGGGTTCGCATGCCGCAACTCAGACCTGGCACAACCAAATAAATAAATATTTTTTTAAAAGAGTGAGAATTATATGGAAGCAAACGTATATTGTCATGTTAGGGTTTTAAATGGCATTGTCTCATTTGATCCTCATAAGAATCCTAAGGGGAGGGGACTTGCCCTGGCCCGACTGTATTCATGAGGAACCTGAGATCCCATGAGGTTAAAAGGGCATGCCCATGGTCACTCACCTAGCAAGTATTGGAGCCCAGATGGGGCCCACGTTCACAATGCTGTTGTGTCCCAGAGAGGAGGGAGAGGCCCTTGGCCCCGTGATGATGACCTCTGCATTCCACACCCGAGCTGTGCAGCAGCGAACCTGGCCACCCCCAACCAGAACCTGCCTTGGTGACTTTCTAGCTTCTGTCATAGGCTGAGAAAATCAGATGGGTAAGGAGAGTGGATACGTGGTGTGAACAGCGACATCAGCGCCCCTGGGAGAGGTAGGTGTCAGAAAGAAGAGAAAGAGGAGGTGAAGCAAGCCCACCTCCTGGTGCTTGGCCATGACCTTGGACTTTAGGGACTGAACCAGCTGTTGAGGGCATTAGGGAAGGGTGTCTCAGCCCCAAGGGAGTTTGGGGCCAGCTGGGCACATGGGGACTGGCATCTGGGCACTCTCACCACCCCCACTGTAATGACCAGGGCTCCACGGTGGGAGCGGGTCAGAGTCCCTCTTGTCCTGGTACCCACCACAATGCCCAGCCCAGGGAGATGAAAGGGAGTGACGGAGTGGGTGGCAAGGAAGATAAGGTAGAAGTCTAAGGTCTGAATTTAAACTTTTATTAATGCCAAGTCAGTGTCATTTTAAACATTCACATAATTTTAATTTCATAAGAAATCCATGTTATTAGTAGAAAAATCACAAAACTTGAACCCCCTCCTTATCCTTACTGACCATGACATGAGCATCTTGGGTGAGTAAGGCTGATTCCCTCTTGCAGTGGGTAGACCCCTAGGCCCAGCCCCTTGCGGTGCATATGAGATGCTTCAGCCCTGAGGATAATGGGGTCCCAGGATGTAGCCTCTTCTCTCAGCCCCCAGTGGGATTCTTCCAATGGAAAAGGGGGCCATGGTCTCGCTAGGGGGATAAATCCACTCCTTTACCAGCTGATGACCCCAGAATCGCTCTGGTATCTGCTGCTGTGAAGAAGGGGGGTGGGCAGAGGGGCTGCTGCTGCTCCAGGTCCCCCTGATCACTGCTGTGTCCCCTCCCCTTCCTTGAAGCCAGCGGAGGGCTCAGCTCCACCATCCCCTTCTTTAAGAAGACCCCTCTCTGCAAGATTGGGTCCTACCTGAGAGATGGTTTTAGGCAGAACACAGACAAACCTCTTACATTTTAATAGTTATGCATTTATTTTAATGTGGATTGGAAAAATATAACCAGCACATCAAAACTGCGATTTCACAGATATGATTGCTTAGAATGAGCCTAACAGGGATATTAAAACATAGTGAGTTTGTTTATAGAAGAGTATGATGGATGTAATGGTCAGGTGGTACACAGACCCATCCGTGTGTGGGGGTCACCATACTTGGGGGTGCTGGCCTGCAGGCCACCCCCTCCCACCTACACTCCTGTTCCTCACACTGGGAACTGCTGGCCTAACAGGGGCTGCAAGATCATTCCTTCCTTCCTTCCTTCATTCAACAAATATCTCAATAGTTGAGAACCTACCATGGAGCAGGCTTTTTTAGCCACTGGGGACATACTAGTGAAGAAGACAGATAGGGCTCTTGCTCAGACAACTAAACTTGTAAAATATATGTAAGTATAAATTGTGACGAGTTAAGGAGCAGGAATGATGTTCAGCCTGGAGAAGGGCACTCCCTCCTGGGGCAGTGAAGTTACTAAGAGTGAGCTCCCCATCACAGGAGGTATGCAAGCTGGACCAGTTATTAGCTGGGGGTATTACAGAGGAGAAGCCTGCCTTCTTTCCCAAATGAGCAGAGACAGGTGAAGTGGGCAGAAGCCAGAAGACAGGGGGTGTGAGCAGTTTAGTGGTGGGGCTGGGACAAGGGCTGAGTTGGGCAGGGCTCCCAACACTGAGGAGGCCTGGTCCCACACTGGGGACACAGTGGGCCTTCGCTGCTCCCAGTGTTAAGAGGTTGGGGGAGAGATTCCTTGATCAGTTCTGCTCCCACTTAAAATGCCAGAATTGGAGCAGGGAGTCAAACCTGGGTTTTTATCCACCTTCCCCCTGCTCCAGCTTCTGGGTGGCTTGGCAGGTCCTTGCCCCTCTCTGGGCCTCATTTTCCCACCTGAACAGCACTGAGTTCTCCGAAGCTCTAAGCATCTGGAACACCTCCATCTGTATCCTCCCAAGTGCTGTCCTTTGTCCTCCCGTCAACAGGTGAGGATGGAGCCGATGGTGGCCTGGCATTCCATCTGGCACCTGGCGCTTAGTTGTCAGTGGCCTTCTGGGCTCTGAACCAAAACACCAGCTGGGGCTCTTGGGGGATTTTCTCTGTGCCTGTCCCTTCCCCACCTCCTCTCATCCAGTCCTCGCCTGTTCTGTGCAGAGGGCACTCCCATTTTACAGACGAGTACACTGAGGCTTGCGGGGGTGGGTGGTGATGTGACTTGCCTGAGGCACGCAGATGTTGGATGGCTGAGCCAGGCCTGAGCCCAGCTTGCAGCTCTTAACCCGCTCGTCTGTCCTCTGCTGGTTGCCAAACCAGCTGGGCTTGTGGGCCGGTATTTTGTTCCACAGCACGCCCTGGATTCATGGGATTCTCTCAAGGTCCGTGATGCCAAAAGGCTGAGAAAGCCCAGTCTGGCTGAAAGAGCGCAGGGCCGAGAGTCTAGGGTTCTGGATCCAAGTGTGGCATCATCGGTGGGGAGCGGTGGGAGTAGGGTCATGCCTGCCTGGATTTTACAGGGGCTGCTGTTTGTGTCTGAGCCTGAGTCTGGAGTGAATGCTCGGGTATTTGCTCACGTGTGACTGGAGGAGCTGTGGCAGTGGGGAGGAAGGGGCCTGGATGGTCCTTTATTGGGCTGGCCTAAGGGGCCAGGCAGGTACCCTCTGCGTTTGCATCAGGTCCGGCCTCCCCAGCCTGCTCCAGGCAGGTGCCCTTGCGATGTGAGGTGTGGAGGCTCTGGGAGCATCTGAAAGGTTAGAGCTGGAGCCAGGAGGGGGGCCTCGCTCAGAGCTCTCAATTAGGGGGCTGGCAGTGCCCATCGGTGCCATGTGCTCACCTGCTTCTCTTCCTCCGAATCTCTTTCTATGGGTTTGTCTCTCTCAGTCTCTATCTCCGTCTTTCGATCACTCTCCATCTTTCTTTGTCCCTTTCCCTGTGTCTACTCCATCTCCTTCCTCCCTCTTCTCTCTCCCACCTCGGTCTGCCCTTTCCCTATGTCTCTGTGTACACACACACACACACACACACTCCTCTCTTCAGGTGACATCTCAGGCTTACACGTGCATGGATTCTGAGTATCACAATGACACCCACACAGAGCAGGCACCCAGGAAATGCCAGTTGAATGACCGAAACCAATAAATGAGTAAATGACCGCATGGGGAAGCTACTGGGGCACTGGACCATGTCTAGACTAATGGTTCCTAATTTTTTTGGAGGTCACGATCCTCTTGAGAATTGGACTGGTTGATGAAAACTGGGTTGTTTCCTCAGAAAAATGCCTCATGGTTTGGTCCAGTGTCGGGGGGCTTGTTGAGGGCCCCCAAAGCCCATTTGTGGTCCTCGGGGGAAGCAGCCTTCCTGTCACAGGGGGGTGACTGAGGTTCCAGGGTGGCCCCAGGACACAGGGCTGGCGTGAAGCAGAACCAGGCTCTGGAGTCCTTCTCCTACCCCCGGGGACTGTTCTGTGTTGTGACCTGAGGTGGCCTCGGAAGAAGCTTCACTCCCTTTCCCTGGCAGGTCCTTGGTGAGTGTCCACGGGGGTGAGTTTAGGGAGACCTAATGGAGGACATTCAAGCAGAGGTGAGAGCCCCAGAAACAGGGCAGGTGAGCCACAGAGGAAGGAGGTCTCGGGGTGGGGGTTCCCAGCGAGAGTGGTTGCTGTGTCCTGGTGCAGTCAGGGAAGACCTCCTGGGGGCCTTGGGTGCCTTCTCTGCCTGCATCCAGGGACCACTGGAGCTGAGAGGAGGCTCTGGTGGCCGGCAGGGAGCCCTGCCCAACTGTCTGGGTCTGGCAGGGGCTTCATTTGGAGGGGCCTGCAGACGTACCCGGAAAAGCAGGCTGTAGCTGGAGGTGCTGAGACTAGGCTGAGGAGGGTTGGTTTTGATCCCCAGGGCAGGGCCAGGCCTGGAGGATCTCTGAGTGGTGAAGGCACAGGGCGTGGCTGGCCCTGCAGGTTGAAGTGGGGGCCTTAAATAGGCCTTGGAGGCTGGAGGGGCTAATGGAGGAGGAGAGGCTGTTTACAGCGAGAGGGGCTGAGTTTCTGGGCTCATAGGATGCGGGGGCTGGTTTTTAAGTGCCCAGGGATTCTTGGGAATATGGGCTTGAAAGGAGACGGGAGCCGGGTATCTGGTGTGTGTGTGTGTGTGTGTGTGTGCGCGCACAGACGTACCCGGAAAAGCAGGCTGTAGCTGGAGGTGCTGAGACTAGGCTGAGGAGGGTTGGTTTTGATCCCCAGGGCAGGGCCAGGCCTGGAGGATCTCTGAGTGGTGAAGGCACAGGGCGTGGCTGGCCCTGCAGGTTGAAGTGGGGGCCTTAAATAGGCCTTGGAGGCTGGAGGGGCTAATGGAGGAGGAGAGGCTGTTTACAGCGAGAGGGGCTGAGTTTCTGGGCTCATAGGATGCGGGGGCTGGTTTTTAAGTGCCCAGGGATTCTTGGGAATATGGGCTTGAAAGGAGACGGGAGCCGGGTATCTGGTGTGTGTGTGTGTGTGTGTGTGTGCGCGCACGCGCGTGTGTAGAAGTATGCTGGCTTCCTTTCTTGAACACACGAGCTCCTTCCTCCTCAGAACCTTTTCCCGAGTGAGCTTCTCCCCTTGGCAGGCTCTCTTCCTTCCCCTCCTGCCTTGCGGTTCTCTCTGCTTCACGGAGAGGCCCGTGACCTCCTGTCAGAGCCCTGTACGGTCACCCCGGCAGCACCCCAGACACCCATCAATGCGCTCTTGTCTGGCCCAGGAGGAAACAGGAGGAGGGGGGCAGGGGAGCCTAGAGAGTGTCCGGGCCCTCACACCAAGTTCAAAGTGAGGGGTCGGAGCCCAAAACTTTGTTTCCCCCACCCTGGCATGTTAAGGGTGTCTCTTGGGCTGAGGGGAATCTTAACTGCACCCCCCTTTCTCAGAAACCTCAGGCTTGGTTCCCGGCTGAGGGCGGGGAGGGAGAGAGGAGGCAGCAGGGTGTCTGTTTTGCTTTGTGAGGTTTTAAAAAAATCATTTCCGACCTTAGAGGCGGCAGCAATTACAGCTGGCTCGCTGGGGAGCTGTTTGCCGCCTGTCATCGGCCCCAGGAAAGGGCCCCTAATGGAGGCCCGGCGGCCAGAGCGCACAGTAGTGGAAATAGTGCTCAAAACAAAGGCGCTGATGGTCTCGGGCAGGCAGATGAGAGGAAGGGGTGGACAGGCTGGCGGATGGTGGGGCTCTGGGGGCAGGGGCCCTGAGGCTCATCAGCTGGTCTCCTCATGTACCCCAGACACCGCAGCAGTGGTCACGGAACTCCACATAGGCACTGGGTGCCCCCAACCCCATCCCAGCTCTGCTGCTTTCTATTAAATCCACCCCCCCCCAGGCAGTGAGAACAGTAAGTACAAAGGCCCTGGGGTAGGGCAGAACTCTTTAGTCATTGGGCTTAAAACCCTTCCCTAAAGGCCAGTCTTCTAGGTAACGGAAAAGGAGGTGGGAGCCTTTGGGAGGTGGGGCTGGAGCAAGACCCTCGACCCCCAGAGAGTCAGCATGAATAGCAGCAGCCAGACATTTACAGTATGTGTGATCCCCTCGAGTTCCCACAATACCCATTTTACAGATGAGGAAACTGGGCAGAGTTTGGCTGACCTCTGGGAAGTACAGTTGGGTTTCAAATCCAGGTCAGCTTGACTCCAGAGCCCATGTGTTTACTGCTGCAGTCTTGGATTTCTCAGACACAGTTGGGCGGAGTAGCAGGGACTGGGGTGGGGGCAGGAACTGGGTCCCAAGGGGAGCTGGGTTTGACTGGGCCAGCACCGGCAGAGACGGAGTGGAGGAGGGGGCAGCATAGCCACTCTGCTCTCTACCCCTGCCTTCTGGGCATCCCCAGAAGCTCTGCTCCGAAGCGTCCCTGGGCGTGCTGCCTCAGTTTCTCTCCTCCTATTGATCTCTGCACCTGGCTTTCAGGTGCCCCCATCTCTGCTACTCTCTTGCTCTGTCCTGCCTGGTCCTGGCCTCTCCCGCTCCACTCTGGGTGCTTCCAGACTTTTTTTCCCCCTTCTTGGTGGGTCTGAGGAAGCTTCTCTCTGGGGCCCTGGGGTTACCTCTCATTCTATGGCTGGTGCAGTCTCCCTGTGCTTCCTCCATCCACACCCCCCGCAATCTGTGACAAGCATTAAGGATGGGTACGCGCCTGGACTTTGCGCTCAGACACTTGGGCTCAAATCCTGGGCCCTCCTCCCCCGCCAACCTCTCTGAGCCTCACTAGCCATCAGTGCAGTGGGTGGCTCACCCCACCAGCTTTGCGGGATGTGCAGGTGAGCATGGAAAGAAATGGTACCTGCACAGCCATCAGCCTTCATCCCATCCCTGGCTCCCTGCACGTCCCCACACTTGGTTTCTCCCTCTCAAGCCCTTTCATCCCCTGTGGCCTAGATGTGTGGGAAGAGGAGGCGGGAATTCCACTGGGGAAACCTGCTCAAGTTCCACAATCCTGCAAGTGCCAGAACATTTCCACTCTCCTTACATCTCCCCAGATTTGTAATTCCATGGCTGTCTCCTTCAATATGTGCTGGTGGCCTTGGGAGGCACCCTGCTCCCAGCCTGCCAGCCCTGCTGCATGGGGGCTGCCTGGCAGGGGGCCTGGCCAAGTCCCCACCCTCTCTGTGCCACAGTTTCTTCATCTGAAGAAGAGGAGGGTGACAGTGGCTGCTTCCCAGGTTGTGCTAGGGAGTCTGTGAGATATTTCATTAAAGAAACAACTCTATAAAAGGAATGAAATCTGATAATATGCTACAATATGGACGAACCTCAAAAACATTATGCTGAGTGAAAAAAGCATGTCCCCAAAGACCACATATTCTATTATTCCATTTATGTGAGATATCCAGAATAGGCAAATCCATAGAGACAGAAGGCAGATTGGTGGTTGCCAGGGCCTGGGGGGAGGGGGAGTGACTGCTTAGTGGGAGGATGAAAATGTCGAGGGACTAAACAGACATGGTGGTCTCACAACTTGGTGACTGTACTCAATGCCCTTGACGTGTACACTTTAAAATGGTTAATTTTATGTTATGTGAATTTCACTTCAGTTACCGCTAAATAAATAAATAAAAAGGAAACATTTTTATAAGCACATACTTGGAGGCAGACACTCACTTTATAAAAACGCTAATGGATTTAATCCTTACAACAAGGGCATAGATGTAAACAACAGCTGATTCCCTTTGCTGTATAGCAGAAACTAACCACATTAGCAACTACAAGAAAAATTAACTTTAAAAACTCCTTACATCAGCCTCTGAAGTGGTTGTTATTATTATCCCCATTTTACAGATGGGGAAACCGAGGCACATTAAGTGTTAGCGGTCTGAATTGTTATTGGGTGGGCAATCAGCTGGGGCTGGGTGAGGACCACACTTAGGTCAATGTGCTAGTGTGTCCCTAAAACTCAGCAGTGAGTGGATGAGGCCCTACGGTGTCCAGAACATCAAAACAGACTCTTCACCTGCACAGTTCATGTAATCCTCAAAATAAGCCTGTAACCAATGACATACGTGGGAACCGAAGCCCAGAGAAGTGAAGCGACTTACACAGTGTCACATAGCAAGAAAGAGTGGAGCCATGTCTTAGGGAGGGGGCTGGCATGGCAATAATACAGGCTCTGGACCCAGAGAAGTGAAGCGACTTACACAGTGTCACATAGCAAGAAAGAGTGGAGCCACGTCTTAGGGAGGGGGCTGGCGTGGCAGTGATACAGGCTCTGGAGTTTCCTGGAACTTGGGTTCACATCTCGCCCTCCCATTTACCGGATCTGTGCCCTGTGATACACAGTCCTCTGTCCCCGAGTGGTAGATTTTTTTATCTGTGAAAAACCATAACATTGTTGTGAGGGTTATGGATCGTGCCCTGCACTGGGCTTGGACTTGTAAAAAGGGCTCTGTTGTATGGATGAAAAGGCATCTACATCTGTGAATCCTGGACTTCACCTGCCCCCAGGCCCTCTTTTTCCTCTGGGTCCTCTGCCCCTTTTGCCAACACATCAGCCCTCCAGTGCGCAGAGCATGGTCTGAAGAGCCTGAGGCTGCAGAGATGAAGGCAGCCTCCGATTGGATGGGATGGAGGTCCTTGACAAGGGGTTCGCCTCATGCCAGAGAGTAAACAGCTCCCCACCAAGGGCAACATTTCTTTGATGTCTCCTGTTTCATCCAAAATGCATGAGTTCTGTATTCCATGCCATAATATATTCATGTTTATTTTAATACAAAAGTAATGTTTCCATTTGTGGTGGCAGCGGAGGGATGGGAAGGAAACTGATGCCTCAGAAAGTCACTTCCAAAGCCTCAGTACAGCCAGAAGGGAGCCCTCCATTCATTTCTTTGGTCATTCATTCCACGAGCATGCATTCAGGCCTCCTCATTCCTGAAATTGATGTTAGTCCTCCCCACATCCAAGACACAGGGAATGTCCTGGCAAATCAGACAGGATGCTGCGCCGTATAGGTGAGTGGGAAAGCTTTCAGGTCTATGGGCCAGAGCGAGCAAGGTGTCGGAGGTGCCAACTAAAGATGAATCGTGGGACTAGGCCAGTGGCCAGGACAGCCAGAGCTGGTGACAGTGGTGGAGGTGGCTGCCCACTGGTGGGCACACGTCAGCTGAACCTGCATCCCAAGCCCTTCTGATCAGGAAGGAAGTCCCTCCCGATGCCGCTCCAAATTTAACACCCATCTCTCGCCCATCTCCCCTGTTAATGAGAGGAAATGGGGACGGAGGCTCGTATCCTTCAGCAGGCAACCTTCTCTGGCTAGAATTTACAACGCTGTTTGGTTTTCATAGTGCTTATTTTTACTGTTACCTCTCTTTATGGCAAGTGATGCTGATTTTCCATTTATGGCAGTAATAAAAGTCTCCTTTTAAGTGGAATTTATTTAAGTAAAAAAGAGACAGATGCTTTGAAAATAAATATTAAGTAAATAATAGTGCAGGTGGTAGAGGGAACCTGCAGAAATGGTAAAGTGGACCCCAAAAGGTTGGACTTGCAGAACTCTCTTTCCTATGCCCTTTCTGGCCCCTGAGCACCCTGGCTGTGCAAATCCCATCAATGTTCAAGTCCAATCCTGTCCCCTCTTCCCAGAAGCCTTTCCTCTCCGAGGACGTGCACCTCCTTCCAGAGCCTCTGCACACACCTTGTGTGCCACACGTCTCTGCAGGGCACTGAGATCCCTGGCTCTGTGAATGGCGCACACCCTGAGCAACCATACATGCCGATCCAGGCTCAGTCCCAGCTCTAGTTACCCAGTCCCAACAATAGTTAGTGGTCTGTGTGTTTGTAGCTCCTGCAGAATGTGTGCCCCTTGGGGATCAGGGCCTGGCCTGAGCATCTTGGGAAGCCCAGCACAGAGACTGGCCCAGAGTAGGCATCCATGAAAACTGACCCCTCGTTTCTTCTGCAGGGAGGACTTGAGTCCCTACCACATGCCCGGGCCCCCATCATCCCAAGAAGGCACATTCAGTTCCTCAGACTTTTGTACAAAATGCACTCCTTGTCACTTCTTCTTTTTTTTTTTTTAACTTTTTTTGCACTTATATTTTACGGCATTTATTCCCGGGCCATAAGTTTTTGTTTCCTCAGTTTCTTCTGGGATATCTTTTTCCTCTGTGCAGCCTCCTCTTCTGGTCTAGGAACAATCTGTTCTTTTTCAATAAGGATCCTCTCAGTGTAGCAGGGAGAGCTCATGTCGGGGTTGATCCAACCGTGAGCTCTGTGAGTCCTGTGTCACATCTTGGGGGCTTTGTTTACTTGGGTGTGCTCAAAGACCAGAGAATCTACATCTAAGCCTTAAGTTCAGCATTACTCTCTGCATTTTTGAGCATGTGTAGTAAAAATTCAGCACTCTTTTTGGGCCACTGACCCTGCGTCCAGCCCCACTGTCTGGCCTGTGCACACCTACCAACTCCACCGTTGTAACGACGGAATGGCACACACTGCTTCTTTAAAGTGATATCCTTCAGATATCTGGTGGCTTTCCAGATGTGCATACCCTTTATGGCCTGGGCAGTTTCACGAGTGTTCTTAAAGTGAACACGAAGATTTGAACCTCTTGATTTGCATGATTTTGTGGGGTTTTCTGGGTCAAGTGAATAGCGCACCATTTTTAGGGGTCACCTCAGGCCGCTTACCGGAAAAGCGTCACTTCTTTTAATTATATTTATTAATTCCTTTGGTTGTGCCGAGTCTCAGTTGCAGCACTAAGGATCTTTTCATTGACGCATGTGAGATCTAGTCCCTGAGCAAGGATTGAACCCAGGCCTCCTGCATTGGGAGCATGAACTCTTAGCCACTGGAATACCAGGGAAGTACCCTCCTCTTCACTTCTTGAGAAGAGGACACCTGTCCACTCCAAGATGAAAGAGCCTCTGTGACCTCGATCTCTCTTGCTGCAGGCCACATGCCCGAGGTAGGGGGCTGGCTGCCCAGGAGGAAACAGGGAACCCTTGGGTGCCCCCGACCCCAGGCCCATCCCAGAGCAGACACCCCACAGCCATCCCTGCCAGGCTTCTTATTCCCTGGAGGCTTTTTCATCCCACTTCTTTAGATTTTCCTCTTATGGACATTTTACATCCCCTGATTTCAGGAGCTCTGTGAGAGTCTCATGTGAGATGGAGCTTCCCAAACAACACTCCCTCCACAGTCCTTTTCCCTGTTCTGCCTCCCAGTGGGGAGTTCAGGAGGCTCTGGGCTTTTCTGACCCCATGCCACACACCCTTTCTGCCCCAGCACTCTGCTGAGCTGGTCACCGAGCAGGCTTTCTGGAAATGGCCCCCAGTGACTCTCACTTTCTAGAACTACAAGAGGACACGGGTGAAAGAGGACTCAGATTTGGGTTGGGAAATTCCACAGTCAGCCTTGGGATTGAAATCTGACTTTGCATCCTTAGGTCTGGAGTCTGGGTAGCTCCCTGTGTGAACGGGGGCTGATAATAAATAGCACCAAGGAGCTCAGTCGGTAAAGTATCTGCCTGCAATGTGGGAGACCTGGGTTCAATTCCTGGGTTGGGAAGTTCCCCTGAAGAAAGAAATGGCAACCCACTCCAGTATTCTTGCCTGGAGAATCCCATGGACAGAGGAGCCTGACAGGCTGGATAGTTCATGGGATCGCAAGAGTCAGACACGACTTAGTGCTATCTTTCTTTCTTTCCTTTTTCTCTGGGAGGATGAAGTGGGGAGCGTCTGCCACATAGAGGGGTTCCCTTCAACACCGGGGCAGGGGACTGTCCCCAATGGCCCCCAGGTTATCTGAGCCTCAGTTTCCCCACTTGTAATAAAGAGACAGTGACTCCTGCCCAGCAGGTCGCTGTGAGGATTACTGGGAACACACATCTCAACTTTCTGGCTCCTCCTGGGCCTCCAGTCAGAAGGTCACTCCACAAGGTTGAATGTCCTTGGGCCTCAAGGGCAGGCGAGCTGAGGTCCCTCTGGGAGCTTCAGCCTTTCTTGATCGCCCTGTTCCTCTTGGCCACATTTCACATGACCTGATGCGTCATCACGAGGAGCCTCCAGCTTGCCTGTCAGTTTTCTGGGAAGCCCCTTGGCTGGACTCAGTGGGCCAGACTGGGCTTGGGCATCAGTGGTCGTGGGGGCCAGCGGGAGGTAGGGTGGGTCTGGGGCGCCCGACTCAGGACCTCCCTGGTTGCCTGTGTCCATACATCTGCGCTCGTGGGTGCTGTCCCCCCAAACACTAATCTGGCACATCGTAGATGCCCAGTTGGGTGGGTGAATGATGGGATGGATGAATGAATGAATGGATGGTGTCTATGTCTCGTTTTTTTCTTTCAAGTTTCTAACTTAAGTCTTTTAAGTTTTCATCTAACCTTCCTTTCTACTTCATTCAGCACGTGCCCAGCAGTACCGCCTGTGTGCCTCCTCCATCCTGGGCAATACGGAGCCCTGCCCTGGGGGAGCTTCCAGTCTGAGGGCGACACAGACACCCTGATTAATACCTGCCATATAACACAGGCCAGTGGGGCAGCAAATGGAGGACTCAGAGACCATCGGGAGCATCAGAGAGGGCTTCTGCCCTAGCCCAGGGAGAGAGGGCTTCTCCAGGCAGAGGGCCACTTATGAGCAGGGATTCCAGGAACCATGCAAGGTTGGGCCCTGCGAGAGATACTCACACATGGCCCAAAGGCAGGAGGGGCTGAACTGGGTTCTGGGAGGGGCCAGAGCTAGAGGCTTCGGATGCTTAACCTGGGAGTCTGACTTTGACCCTGAGAGCTGGCAGTTTCTCAATGGGGCATCCCAAGCCTGAGTACCTTTGGGAGCTCCCTGCTCATCCTCCAGGGCAGGGAGGATGGGATCCTTTCTTGGTCTTTCACCAGAGCTGCTGCATACGTTCTGTGTGAGAGCAGAGTGTTCGTTGAACACCTACTATGTGTCTGGCATCGTTCTAGCTGGCAGGGTGCAGCAGTAAATAAAACAGACCAAAATCTCCTGCCTTTGAGGGGCTTACACCCTGGGTGGAAGAGGGACAGTACATGAGAGACGCTAAGTGAGAATATAATATATTAGTACGCAGTAAGGAAAAATATGAAGGAGAAGAGGCCAGGGATGATATACAAGAGGTGACATTTGAGCAAAGGCGAAAGAAGTGAGAGGCCTCCATGGATACGGGGGCAGGGGGAGTCTTCTAGACACAAGCACAGGGAAATTTTTGTTGATGAAAACCATTGTGGCAGAGCTGGGAAGCCACAGGAGGTGGTAGGGCTTTTTTAAAAACAGTTGTAAAATAGTCATAATGTAAAATTTACCATTTCAACTATTTCTAAGTGTACAGTTCAGTGGCATCAGATATATTCAGATTACTGTGACCATCACCACTATCCATTTGGGTAAATGTTTCATCACCCAAAGTGAAACTATAGCCATTAAACAGTGATGCCCCAGCCCTACCTCCCCCAGCTCCAACAGCCACCATTCTGCTTTCTATGAGTCTGACTACTCTAGAAATTTCATGGAAGTGGAATCATACAGTATTTATCTTCTTGTGACTGGCTTATTTCACTTAGCTTAATGTCCTCAGGGTTCTTCCATGTTGGAGCAGATGTCAGAATCTCCTCTTTTAAGACTATAATATTCCATTGTATGGAGGGACCACATCCTGCTTATCCATTTATCACTGGAGGTTTTAAGCAAGCAGCAACTCGATATTTCCCGGCAGGAGATTGGATCTGGGACAGAGATGACCTCGGGACCCCAGGGGCCGCACTGGTTCTCTCTACTCTACCCACTTCGTGTCTCTTTAGCTCCAGCTCTGCCTTGGTTCCCCTGACAGGGAGCTGCCCCTGCCACCAGTCTCCCGGGGGAATATTAGCTCCAGCAAAGATTGATGGGTGGGCTGGGGACCAGTCCCTGCAGGCTTCCTAGAAGAGGCAGTCTTAGTCCAGAAACCTGAAGACTGGAAAGGCAGAGAGGGTTGTGCAGCGGGAGACCTGGGGCTGGACCAGAGTGTCTGGGATGAGGAACCTGAGCTCAGAGATGAAGGGACATGGGGACTGGGCTAGAGTTGCCTGGGTCAACACACCTCCTTGGGACCTGCATGAATCCCCTGGCTTGGCAGGGATGGATGTTGGAAGGAGGGTACAGGACTGATGGATGAGGGGTGTCATGGTCCAGGTGTGAGTGAAATACAGATGTTGCCTCCACTGCATAATCTGATGAAGCTACAAGGAAGCATCTTTAAACATCTTCCTGGAGATGGTAGGATTTTGAGCTATAAACTGAGAGAAGGGAGTCCTTTTTCTTAAGTACCTACTATGTGCCAGGCATGAGGCGTATATTGCCTTGTGCAACCCTCTCTTTATCCTCTCATTCTTCCCTTTTTTCAGCTAAAGAAACAGAAGCTCAGAGAGGTAAAGGGTCTTGTCCAGCTGCACAGCTAGGGACTCAAGGAAACAGGATTCAGATCCATGCCAGAGGCCAAGTGCTAGATGTCTGTACTGAACCAGGGCATGAAAGGTTAGGAAGGAGGTCAGGGTCCCACTCCTTAAGGGCAGATGAGACCTTCCAAATCATCTCCTGCCTTTTCCAGAAGCCAAACCCGGTGACTCCCGCTGTAGCCACAAGCTGTTTCCTGCCGATGATGCCCGATAACCAGGCCTGGGGTTAATTAATACATCGCTCCCCCAATTAAAAGCAGAAAGGAAGGAGATGTTGCAGTCAATCAAGCCCCTTTCTCCTTCTGCTGAATCCTAATTTGTGGACAGCGGTTTTAATTGTCTTCCCAGCGAGCCCAGCCCTGCTCAGGGCCCTGGGGCTGGAGAGGACAGTCCTATCCTTCTCAAACATCTATAATTATACTAGCCTCCCTGGCTGGGAGGAGTTACCTGAACAGGGAGGAGTGGGAGGAAGTCAAAGAGGAAAGAGGATTTGAATGTCCCAAACTCAGCAAGGATGCTGAGGTAGGGGAGGGGTCTGAGAGGCTAGAGGGAAGGAGGTGGTGGGGTGAGGGGACTGGGAAGAGGGTTATAGAAGCATGGTCTAGAAGTTATGGGCTGCCACTCCTGAGTCCTCTAGAGCTGCGTTCATACATAACCACTGACTCTGGGGCCTTGGGCAAGTCACTTAACCCTTCTGAGCCTCAGTTTCCCCATCTGAAAAATGGGGATGATAATGATCACACCTCCCCCATAGCATCCTGATGGGAGCATGAGAAAAGGTGTGTAAAGAGCTTGGCAGAGGGCCTTGTTAGAGACGAGGATCTCTAGCAAATATGGAATACTAACAAGCACTCCATATTTGTCAGAGATCACCATCGTCATCATCAAAATTAAGGTGGATCACCTTCTCGTCTCTGGTGCTGATGCTGAGTCCTCATCACAGAATTAGCAAAGGGAGCAAGAACCTCTTGACAACTGGAGCCGCCCACCTTCAGTGGAGGCAGGAGGAGCTAGCTCCCCGTCTCTGGAGGTGTGCAAATGGGACACAGAAGTGTGGAATCTGGTGGCTGAACTTGACCTGATAATTCAGACCAAATCCTGATGGGAGCTGATGGACTCCCAGGGTCTTGGTCACGCCTGCTGGTCAGACCCTAAGTTCAAAATCCAGCTCTGTATGTATCTTGGACAAATGATGTCACCTTTCTGAGCCTCACTTTCCTCATCTGTCAAATGGGAGTGAGTGGATTAGAAACTGTTAGAAACAATGTCAGCATCATGCTAGTAGATGCTCCTTAAAAGGGGTGATTAGTATTATTATTTTTTAAACAAAGCTCTGTGGGTTTCCCCTCCTCCCTCCTGGGTTCACACTATCCTTCTCCACCTCTGCTTATTGGTATTCACCCCTCCTTCAGGGTGTAGCTGAAGGGCCAGGTCACCTCTTCTTGCCCCAAGTGGAAGGGACCCCTCCCCTTCCCAGTGCCCAGGGCCTGGCTCCCTTGGGTTTGTCTGAGCTGGTGGGAGTCTCAGACTGTGAGGACTAACCCTATTGTATAGAGGAGCAAACCGAGGCTCAGAGAGGGGGAGAATTTTCCCAAGGTCACACAGCAAGTCTGATGGCAGAACTGGGCTCAGTCCCTTCTCCCCGGCTCCAAGTCCTGACACTCACCTGCATGTGGCTTCTCCCTTCAAGGAGGGGGTTCTCTGGGGTGGGGCCCAAACAAACCCTCATGTTGCTGCTTCTAGAATATGGAGACTCAGATATGCCATCAAATGTCTAGAGCCTCAGCTTCCCCACTTGTCCTGAGAATGCATTGTCCCCTTCATCACGGAGGATGGAGCTAATGGGATCCTAAGGGGGCCTCCTTCAACCCACCCAACCATGTGCCTCCTGGCAGGGTCTGAGGGGATCAGCGAGGAAGAGAGCAAGGGACCAGAGCCCCCTATGGAAAAGAAGGAGAGCTGGTGGCCACAGCTACAGCCAACTCTCCTGGCTCCCAGGAGTTCTCAGAGCAGATTCTCCCTCCATCCTCCCAACAGGGCCCCTCCCCACTTTGGCTCAGGACTACCTGGCCCACCTGGGGCTGGCGGGGGTGGTGAGGAGCAGCACCCCCTCTGGGAAGACTCCCTTGATTGTCTCAGGCTGGGTGAAATGCCTCCTCGGTACCAGCCCAGGCCTTTACACTCAGAATAAAACAGACTCCCCCTAGGAAGGTGCTTCCTCAGGACTTTCCAGAACAAGGCTGGCCACTGGGGCTGTTCCTTTTTAAGAAAGAGTCCTACCACACACAAGAGTGTGAGTTCTGTGGGAAGGAGCGCAGCCTTGGGAGTCAGACAGTGCGTGTGTGCCTGTGTGCTAAGTCTTTCCAGTCGTGTCCGACTCCATGCAACCCCAGGTACTGCAGCCCACCAGGCTCCCCTATCCATGGGATTCTCCAGGCAAGAATACTGGAGTGGGTTGCCAGGCCCTCCTCCAGGGCATCTTCCTGACCCAGGGATTGAACCCCTGTCTTGCATCTCCTGCATTGGCAGGTGGGCTCCTTAACCACTAACATCATCTGGGAAGCCTGGCCTGGGTTCAAACCCAGGCTCCACTGTGTGACTTTGGAAGGGTTACTGCCCTATACTGGGCCTCGGCCGTCTCCTCTGAGCAGTGGGGAGCTGAGGCTGGCAGAGTCACCACCTGCCAGGACGCCCGCCGTACATGACAACTGACCACTGGGAAGGTGCCTGGCCTAAATTGAGATGTGCTGTAATCATGTAAAATACATGCTGGATTTCCAAGACTTAGCACAAAAAAGAATGTAAAATTTCTCATGAATAATTTTATACATGTTGAAATAATTTTTTGATATCTTGGGTCAAATAAAATAAATTATTAAAATTAATTTCATTTCTTAAAAAAAATTTTTTTTTTTTTTTGGTTACTTTAAAAACATGACACAGGTAATTGAAAATTCCCTCTGTGTCTTGGTGCCGGGCTCGCATTCTGTGTCTGTTGGACAGCGCCCTCTAGAGGACGATTACTGGGATCCGCGTTAGGGGAGGAGGGCCTGACCTGCCCACCCCTGGCTGCTGAGTAGCCCTGGGCTAGATTTCTGCATCAATAAGAGCCGGTGGACCAAGGTCAGAGTTTTCAATAAGTTGGGGCGGGGGGCTGTGGGCAAGGAGAGGCTGAGTGAAGGCAGACGGAGGCCAGCCCCTCCCCAGGTCACCCTGATGGAAACCCCACACAAGGGGTTTCCTTGGGGAAATCCATCGCTGCCCTTCCTTCCACCCGTGAGACCCACACGTACCATTTCTCATCCTCCTGTGGGACGGACTCACCCAGCCCTGGGAGGAGAAGTGCCATGGCTGGCTCTGCCCTTCCTAGCTCTGTGATCCTGGGGGTGGGAGGGCTCCTGGTGGGGGGAACAAGCTCCTCTCCACACAGTAGCTCTGGATCCCCTTTCTCCACTGGGAGGAGGGAAGATGGTGGTTACTTTCTGATTCCCATGGCTCAGGCAGGGACATCTGGAGGGGGTTACAACAGCAGTGTCACTCCCCCATCTCTTGGCCAGGAAGGTCACACTGCCAGTTACCTCAGATCCAACTGGGGGCCTCACCGCTCTCCTCCTTCCTCCATCTGCAGAGGTGCTGGGCAGGTAGGGGTGTGGATCAAAGCAGAATCCGGCTGTCCCCAGGGCCAGGGGCCAGTGGCTCACTCTGATCACCTCCCAGTCCTCCTGGTGGCTCAGGTCCTCGGCGGCCCCCTTCAGTCCTGCCCGAGTTGGTGAGTCGGCATCAGTATTTAGCAAGCACCTACTATGTGCCAAGCACTGTTCTAGGAGCTGGGGATATATCAGTAGACAAGACAGGCACCACCCCTGCCTCCTGGAAGAGAAAGCAGACCATAAACATACATAAAATAAGTGTATCAGCTGTGCTGTCCAATACAGTAGCTGTTATCTACAATTTAATGGACATGAGTTTGAGCAAACTCCAGGAGATGGTGAAGGACGGGGAAGCCTGGCATGCTGCAGTCCATAGGGTTGCAAAGAGTTGGACATGACTTCTTGACTGGATGACAACAAGCCCCTACAGTGGCCATCTGCATTAGAATTTTTTAACAATATTTACTTTTGGCTGTGCTGGGTCTTTGTTGCTTCACTCGGACTTTCTCTAGTTGCAGCGAGCGGGGTCTGTTATCTGATTGTGGTGCACAGGCTTCTCCTTGCAGTGGCTTCTCCTGTTGCAAGAGCACGGGCTCTAGGGCCCGTGGGCTTCAGTGGTTGTGGCACATGGGCTTAGTTGCCCCTCGGCACATGAGATCTTAGTTCCCTGACCAAGGATCAAACCCGTGTCCTCTGTGTTGGCAGGCCGATTCTCTTGGACCACAACAAAAATCCTTACATTTAAGGTTAAATTAATTTAAATGAAGTAAAACTTAAAATTCAGTTCCTTATTCACACTAGTCATATCTCAGATGTTCAACAGACACACATGTGGGTGGTGGCCACTGTATTACCTCAGATACAGACCATTTTCCTCATCGCAGGAAGTTCTAATGGGCAGCACTGAAAGTATGTTGGAAGGGAAGAGGGTTTCAAAGCTCTGGGATGGGGCAACAGATGCAGTTTTCTTTTTTTTTTTTCCAATGCAAATTGTGTTTTGCAATTTTTCTTCTTTTTTTAAAATTTTTAATTAATTGTTTTGACGGCACAGCTTGTGGAATATTATTTCCCTGAACAGGGATCGAACCCAGGCCCTGGCACTGGGAGCACTGAGTTCTAACCACTGGACCAGGAAATTCCCAGGGATGCAGCTTTAAGTGAAGTGGTCAGGGTAGACCTCGCTGCATGTGCATGCTATGATAAGTCGCTTCAGTCGTGTCCGACTCCATGCGACCCAATGGACTGCAGCCCTCCAGGCTCCACTGTCCATGGAATTCTCCAGGCAAGAGTACTGGTGTGGGTTACCATTTCCTTCTCCAGGGGATCTTCCTGACCCAGGGATTGAACCCTCACCTCTTACGTCTTCTGCACTGGCAGGCGGGTTCTTTACCACTAGCACCACCTGGGAAGCCCTCAAGCCTCACTGAAGAGGTGACATTTCAGCAGAGCCTGATGCAGGGGAAGGAAGGAGCCCGGTGATAATCTGGGTGAAGAGAGTGCTGAGCAGTGGGAACAGCAAGTGCAAAGGTCCTGAGGTAGGATCTCAGCTGAACACCCAAGGAACAGCAAGGCCATTGTGTCAGGAATGGAATGAGCAAGGGGAAAAATAGAAGCTTTTCTTCCACAGGGCACTGGCCTGAACATGGAGGGCCTTGTCAGCCACTGTAAAGGCTTTGGTTTTTCATCTTAGGGCAAGGGTGTCATGGGAGATTTGAGAGAGGGGGGGACTGATTGGTGTTTTGCCAAATTTCCTCTGGCTGCTGTGTTGAAAATAAATTAATGAGGAGGGTGAGTGGCGGCAGGGAGGCCAGTGGCTCCCCGCTGTCATGGGTGAAAGGTTGTGATGGCTGGCCCAGCCTGGGGCAGTGAAAGCAGGGAGAAGGGGCTGGATTCAGGAGATGTTCTGGAGACAGAACCGATGGAAGTCCCCAGAGACCAAATAGGGGCATAAGAGAAAGAACAAAGGAGGCAAGTGAGACTCTACAGCTTTGGGGGGCCGGGGCACTTGGGGGTCAAAGGTGGGTGGACAGGTACCTTCCTCCAGGAGCCCATTGTGATTCCTGCCCACTGGAAACAAGGACAGTCCCAGCTCTCAGTTGCTGACACACCACCCTTTACACGTGTTCAGTAACTCAAACATCCATACTTATTAAACTGGCTTTGTTACGCAACGGCAGTCGGTCCCTCGCAAACCTCAGAGAACATGGGCAGCCTGAACCCATGGCCTTGGAGGTCAAGGATGTCACAGACGTTCTCTTAGCCCACAGGCTCATTGCTGGAGTCAAGCTCCATTTGGAGGCCCTGTGTGTACAGCAGAAACAGCAGGATTTTACCAATCCTGTCCCTCCCAAAGTGCTCGGGATCATGGGAGTGGGGTGGCGACAGGTGACTCCAGAGCAGGACCCCCGCTTCCAGTCAGGCTCTGTCTTCCTCCAGCTCCGAGGTGAGCAGTGCCAGGAGGGACCACGGGGGTGCGAGGTGGGCTTGTCTGCCCGCTGGGTGGGGGCACCTGGCAGCAGCAAAACAAACATGGGGTGGCGGGGACCGACAGAGGCAACATTCCCTGGGTGACCTGCCCGCTGCCAGGCGTCTTTCCAGGGAGAGATAATCCGTCCTGAGAAGAGGAAAGAATTCTAATTATGTCTCAGGACAGTATTTGTTTGGAAAGAGGAGAGACAGAACATATGGAGGGAGCAGCGCTGGGCTGCACCGAGTGGGGACTGGTTTTGCCATTTACCTGCCAGTGTGGTGGGGGCGGCCGTGGGCGGAGGTCCAGCTGGGTCTGGGGAACCGCTGCTCTGTCTTCGGTGGGGAGCTGCACTCTGCTGGGGGGGGTGCACCTGGGTCTCCCACCGCCCCCTGGGGGCCTTGACAGGATGGAGACTGTACCACCTGTTCTGAGCATCTCGCAGGTGTCAGGAAATGTGTGGTGAGGGAGCTCTGGTCCCTGCTGTCCTGCAGCTGCGACAGGCAGTGCCCGCAGTCAGCGGGTGTGCATCACCAGGGTGTTGAGGGGAGCCGACCCAGTGGGTCAGGGAAGGCCTTTCTGAAGGGGCCAGGTTTCAGCTGAGCTTTGAGTGACCTGCCTGGCCAAAGAGGCACCAAGGGAAGCACATTTCAGGCACTGGGAACGGCGGAGACCAACGTGAGGCCTGTTCACAGGACAGAATGGAGCCCGAGGGGAGGTGGGAGTGGCCTGCCCCCCAACCTGGGCAGAGGGGACCCTGGCAAGGGTTCCTTGATTGAGGTGGAGGCCCAGGTCTGGCCTGGTTTCTCAAAGGCAGTGCTGAATGCCGTGTCCTGGGATTGAGAAGAACCCCCACGGGCGAGCCGGCAGAGAAACTGGGAAGAATTGACCAAAGCAAGCAGCTTCCTCCCTGGCCTCCGGGCCTCCTTGCTCACACTTTCCAACCAAGCCCTCCTCGGATCCGTCACTACCCTCTCCAGAGAATCCGGTGCCCGCCGTCTTGGGGGTGGAGAGCTGGCCCGTGTGG
>SJXQ01006820.1:347302-358615 GCA_006408695.1 Aepyceros melampus
GCCGGCCCTGAGGTTTCCTGAGCCCTCGGCTACCCTTCCCTCGGTGTCTCCGCACAGCCCTGTTCACAGAGACGCCCCACGACATGACGGCGCGGACCGGCGAGGACGTGGAGATGGCTTGCTCCTTCCGCGGCAGCGGCTCCCCCTCCTACTCGCTGGAGATCCAGTGGTGGTACGTGCGGAGCCACAGGGACTGGACGGACAAGCAGGCGTGGGCCTCGAACCAGGTACCGCCCGGGAGAGACTTATCCGAGTGGGGCTGGGAGGATTCCGGCAGCCCCCAGCGGTCTCCCTCCCTTCTTCCTGGAATGGAAGCTTGGTGGGGGGGTCGGAGTAGGGAGCGGAGCGAGGCTGTGTACTTGGGATGCGGGCAGCTGGTAGGGCCCTACAGGGAGCAGAGTCCCGCCCTTCAGGTACAGGTTGGGGAACTGAGGCCAGAGGGACAGAAGCTGGCTCCAGGTTACTGGGCAAGGCCGGTCTCCTGACTCACCTTCTCCAAGCCCTGGGGGCACTTGCTTTGTAGTGAAAGTGAAAGTCGCTCAGTCCTGTCTGGCTCTTTGCGACCCCATGGACTATGGGGTCCATGGAATTCTCCAGGCCAGAATACTGGAGTGGGTAGCCTTTCCCTTCTCCAGGGTATCTTCCCAACCCAGGGATCAAACCCAGGACTCTCGCATTGCAGGCGGATTCTTGCTGGCCCTCTAAGCACAGGGCAGTCTTTGCCCTGTTCGGTCACACACACACGTGCATGCACGCCCTTCCACATACCTGCAGACACACGAGGCAGCCCAGTCATGGCACACGTGCACACTCACACACACACACACACACACACACACACACCGTGGAGGCATATGCTACTGGTGTCCATGCCCGCCTGCCTGGCCAGTGCTATCACCTGCCGCCAGCCCCACTGCCAGTCCCTGCAACACGTGGGTTTTCTCTGGACCACAGAGCCTGCCGGCAGGGAAGGTAGGCTGGAAAAGGGCTCCATCAACGGTTGACAGCAGTGGGAGGGTAAATACCCCAGTTCCCTCGCCCTTCAGTTGGGATAACTGAAGAGCATCCCCAGGTGCTCAGAGAAAGTTCCAGTGCCCACGGTGGTAACTGGCTTGAGGACATACCCCATCTTAACTTCCTTTGCTCTTTGGTATCACTCGCTCACTCACTCACCTCCTGGTATTTCTGGCATCACTTCCTAAATAAATCATTTGCACTTGAATCTTTGTCTCAAGTTCTGCTTCTGGGGGAGCAAACTAAGACACTCTCATTCTTATGCTTGTGTGTATATAGGTATTATGCAAACACGTATGTATCTGCCCACCTGTTCACATATGAACACATACATGACACACCCTCATATGCACACACAGGCATGCTCACACACTCTTGCATGTTTCATGAAATGGCTTTTAACATATTCACAAATACATATTAAAGTCATCTAGCTCCCGGAGGTGTCCACTCCCCAGCACACTGGCTTAGAGGACTCCAGTGGTCAGAGAAAGCTCTCAGGCACAGAGTTGCAGGCTCTGCAGTTGGAAGCCTCTGAGGTCAGTTTGCAGGGGATAGTATGTGGGCAGGGCTCTGGCAGCATCTGTGCAAACAAACGTGAAAACAGGACGCATCCACAGACGGAGAGAGATGTGAGTGTGCAGACAGACAATCCTACAGACACACCAAACCCAAATTACATTTTTGCCTGTTCACACCTACCCTCCCTGTGTATCTCCAAGTACCCTCCATATCAGAATGCAGAGCGCATGTGCAGTCAGTTTTATAGACACCTCCTTTATCTTCCTTTGCTCTGACTCACCTCCATACCTGAGTGGACGCAGAGCTGAAGGACTCCCCCACAGCCCCGCCTCCAGACCCACGGTCCCTGGAGCATCACCTGCTGTCTCGAGAATCTTAGCTGTGCCCCATACCCTCATCCTGTGATGCTAACGCCTTGTCTCTGCTTTTTCTACCCTCCCGCTCCCAACAGCTAAAAGCATCTCAGCAGGAAGACGCAGGGAAGGACGCCACCAAAATAAGTGTGAGTTTTGATAATGACTTCTTACAAGGGCTCTAATGGAGGACACAGCTGTAATTTAAAAAAAAAATTGGTCTAGTCAGCAGGGAGCTTTGGCAAGAAGATGGAGGAGAAGGAAAAAAGAAAAAAAGAAGGGGAAAAAATTGGCCCAGCTCTGTTTTTTAAAAGCCAGAGATTTTTCAAGTTCATTGAATGACAGGCACAAACAAATGACAGGGGGAGAGAAGATGCATTCTCTCCTGTCGGGGCCAAGGCTCTGTGCATCCCTGACGCTTCGTGCCTGTCTCAGCAGCATTTTTTATTTGGGAAGCCAACGAGGAACTAATGAGACTGAGTCGGCTTTTTTCGGCCCATCACGAATGACGGCTGCGGCATTTCACGGTCACTTGGGTCCTCTGGCTCCGGACGTGAGGCGGGACAGAGGAACTACAGCCGAAGGGTTTCAGGGCTGGCCAGGCCTTCTAATGCACTGACTCATTTTTATCATTGCTCCATTTCTCAAGGGAAGGGCAAGCTTTTGCCCATTTCACAGATGAGGCAACTGAGGCTTAGAGGGGTCAAAGCCTTGCTGGAGGTCATGACTTGACTGAGCCGCATCGAGCTTTTGTCTCCAGGCTATGCTGGAGCCCCATGAGGTAGGGCACCCAGGGGACTCAGGGAGTGCCAGGTTTTGTAGAGAAGGGTGCCCCAAGCAGAGTCTGGAAGAGGCTGAGGAGAGGAGAGTGACCTGGTGACATGTGTAGCCATGGGACCAGGTTGGGTTTGTGTATGGGGCATGCAGTCAGCCTGGCAGGAGGCTGGAGTCAGCTGGACACATGCCCAGAAGATGCAGGTGCCCACAGGGGTATGGAGGCGTGTTGGTGGGAGTGACCTACAGATTCACTCTTTTCTGCTGCTCCTTCCCAAGCCCATCAAGGACTTGTTGGGGAGCTCAGGGCTCCAAGGCCACTTAGACACAGAGGATCCCCCAGAGCAGAAGTCACAGTGTAAAGAGTGGGCACCGGGAGGCGTGAGGTGCCATGCCAGACCCTGGAGGTGGCAGAACAGAGGCCAGGAGGCTGGGAGGGAGGCTCCCACGGAGGCTCAGACAGGAGATGGGCAGTGACAGAAGAAAGGCCTTCAGAGCATCATTTGTGCTATCTACCCTCGGGGCCTTTCTGAGCTGGGAATATGTAAATCATTTCTGGCTCAGGGCGGCTACTGGCCCACCGCCCCTGGCCCCTTACCCTCATCCTTTGCCAATGGCACGCGCATGTGTAACATCTCGTCTCTTGCCCAAACACCCATCAGTTAAGCCTGGCCAGGTGGAGACCTCTGTGTACATTAATATACCCCGTTCATGGCAACTCTCTCACTGATGATTTTGTTTGGGGTTTAAAAAGCATCTAATGCAAAGGAGAAAGTAATCTAATTGACTTAGGGGATTAGAATTCAAGGCTGCTGGGCCCCACGTGAGGGGCATGCAAAGATGCTAATTAGTTAAATAAAATAAATGTACTCAGCATGATCGTGCAATGCCCACCCCCCACCCCAATCCCTGGCGATTCCTGCACCAGCTGGGGCCCTGGTTAGGAGATTCCCAGACAAACACAGACCTATTTCCATGTGCAGAGAGCATCTTGCCTGTGATAGTTCTTAAGTACATGGACGCAGAGTTAGCGGCCATCTGTGAGCAGCAGCACAGCCCAGGTTCCTGCAGCTGAGAGAAGGTTCAGACTTCTCCATGGCCTTCAGGATTCTGTGCAACGCGCTCTGCTCACCCTCAGGGCCATCTTGTCTGCTGAACCTGGTTCCCCTGTCCCTCCCAACCCTAGCTGCCTCCCAGCCTCTCATTGCTTCCTACCTTCTGACATTTACACAGGCCAGTCCCTTGGCCTAGAAAACAGTTCCTCTCTCTTCCTTCAGAACTCAGCTCATCAAGCCTCCCTGGACGCTGGGACTCAGCTGGCGCCCCTTCCTTCTTGCTGGCTGCATTTTTGTCTGTACTGATCTGTGCTTGTGAGCTTCTGTTTCAGGCCTGTCTTCCCTGAAGACAGTGGGGCTGGGACTGCGCCTGCCTGATTTCCAGAGCCTGGCTCCGTGCCTGGCAGGTAGTCAGCGCCCAATAAATATTTATCAAGTGACGCCACACACACAAACACACACCCAGGCCAATGGCAGCACAAAGCCAGACACAGATTTTGATACACGGACATGCCAACACCATATGCATCGTGCCTGGGCGTGTATGTGTACAGGAGTCATGCAGGAAGGTGGGGCCTGGGAACGAAGGCCTTATACCTGCAGGAGCCAGATGAGCCTGCAGGAGTGCTGGTCCCAGAGTCCCATGTCACCTAAAAATCCCAAATTCCAGGAAGTATCTCCCAATTTTTTAAAAAAATCATTTTATTTTTTGCTGTGCTAGGTCTTCGTTGCTGCATGCAGGCTTTCTTTAGTTCCAGTGAGCGGAGCTACTCCCTAGTTGCTTCTGATTACAGTGGCTTCTCTTGTTGCAGAGCATGCGCTCTGCTCAACAGTTGTGGCGCACAGGCTTACTTGCTCTGAGACACGTGGGATCTTCCTGAATCAGGGATTGAACCTGAGTCCCCTGCATTGCAAGGTGTATTCTTAACCACTTAACCACCAGGGAAGTCCCTGATTTTTTAACTGTTGAGATCTAATTTGAATTTTGAAAAACTGTGGAAGGCAAACAGCTTAGTCTTCTAGCAGAGCATCGCCAGCACCTTGGGGACCCAAGGTGCAGAGTAGGAAGTAAAATGAGTCTCCGGGGGTTTGGTGGAGGCAGGGCTCCATCGTGGGTGCTGTAACCCCTTGGGTCCACCATGGAGGCAGGGCTCCATCGTGGGTGCTGTAACCCCTTGGCTCCACCATGGTGGCCCTGGGGAGGTTGAGATACGGCAGCACTGAGTGCAGGGATAGGTCAGGGAGGACACAGCGGGGCCAGTGCCAAATGTCCCAGGACCACTCGAGTCCTGGTCCAGTGTTGCCCCCTCCCTGGGCCTCTCTTCCCCCGCTCACTGCTGTCTAACAAATATATGAAAAGCGCTATGGAAACTGTAAAGTCCTCTGGATTTGGCCGTATAAATGACAGTGGTTACTAGAGTGGAAACTTAATATGGATTTTAAAATCACATGATTCCTATTCCAGAATTGGGGGTGGAGGGGGATGGAGCAGGGAAAGGAGGCGCAGCTCTGCAGAAAACGGGAGAGGGAATGAAAAAGAGCTCAGAATCTCATAAGGAGATCATTTAAATTACAAGCACCTGTAATAATAGCATTGATAACAATAATAACAAGGCAGCTAACATTTATTGAGTGCTTGCCATATGTCAGGAACCATGATGAGTACTTTACAATGTGATTTATCTCATTTAACTTGAGGTCTGGGGAAGGATCCCCTGGCCTTAAAAATTATCTCCCTTGGGAACTTGTATATGCTGACGATTCCCTCATCAGAACCTCATTCCTGGGACTCAGATAAATTGTCTGTGTCCATTTTCAAGTTCTAGAAGTCTTTCTTTTGAGTTCACTGAAGTGCTGTGTTTTGGAACTAATTTCCCTTTAACTAACAATTTTGTAAGTAGAGATGGCCCCCAACTGCTGAATTTTAAAATAAGGTGAAATTCTCCACATGCATCCTCTTTCCCAAGCGGCTCACCTGCCTTTGTTACTGTCAGTCCCTTCTTTGGTCTAATTGCAGTTGTTTTTGCTGTAGATTCATGTCACCTGTTTGAGTCCAAAACAGCCATGGGCAGCCTGGGTCCCAGTATACATGTGGCCTTGTGCTCCAGCCCTGCTAGCCTAAGCCCTGCCTCCTCTCCAGCCAAGCCCTAAAAGCCGAGGGGCAGCCAAAGAGGCCTCAGAAAGCACGCTGCAGCCCCCAAGGCATGTAGGATCTTCCCGGACCAGAGATCGAACCAGTGTCCCCTGTAATGCAAAGGGAAGCCCCTGATTTTTCACTGTTGGGACCTAATTGGATTTTTTAGAAACTGTGGAAAGCAAAAACAGCACCTCCCAACCCCGGACCCCCAAATCTGCATAAATGGTTAAAAGGCAGCAGCAGTATTTGTCAGATCAAGCCCCTGCCTGCCTTGCCTGCCCACCCCATACATGTGACATACACAGAATACTGCATGCTTTCTGATGCAGGGAGTGGGGGCTGGGAACGGAGCAGCACACGAGCTCTGCATTCTTCATGAAGGATTAACAGGCCAAGCAGTGGGTCATGGTATACTACGACTTTATTTCCTATAGTAGACATTTATATATTTCCTTGAAAATTCCTGCAGTGATCCGCGGTATACAAAGGGCATGGAATTCTGAAGTCTGAAAGGGAGGCAAGATTCATGTGGAGTCGAAATCACTCCATCCATCTTGGGAATCCCTTGAAATAGGCACGGAGCAGCCGGCCTTTGGCTGAGGTCCCAAAGATTACTCTGTGAAGGCCACGGTCACACACACCCAGTCCCCACTCTCAGGGTACTCCCAGCCGGTGTGGCAAATGGATGATAATTCAACCATCACACATGATAAAAAGTAAAACTACAGCTGTGACTATCAAAATAAGGAGTGCAGCCGGTCACAGAGGACCTGACCTACTCTGAGGGGTCTGGAGGGCTTCCTGGAGGAGGTGGTTGTGTTTTTTTTTTTTTTTTATACTTTATTTTACTTTATAATACTGTATTTGGAGGTGTTCTTTGAAGTGAGCACTGGAGTGTAGGGGGGTTGACTTGGAGTAGAGGGAACTTCTCTGAGTGTGTGTGTGTGTGTGTGTGTGTGTGTTGGAGGAACTGCTGGAGGTTGGTGGGTGAGGGAAAGGAGAGGATTTCCCCAGCAGCCACTATGGGAGCCATCATAGGACAGGTTCTAAGTCAGAGCTATTTTGGAAAGATATGCCTGACTGTCTTGGGAGGATGGATTGGAAGGGGCCAAAGTGCTTTGGAGAGGCCCTGGGGGAGGCTGGGATATTGCCCTGGCCAGTGCGTGGGGATCTGGGTTCTGGAGAGAAGGGGAGGACCAGTGATGTTTAGCAGGAAGATCAGTGGGGTTCAGAGACGGATTGTGCCTGTGTGAAGGGAGAAATGGGGGTCATGACTTGGGAGGGTCTGGCTGCAATGGGTGAGGCCTTCTGGGGCCCAGATTTGGGGAGACTCTGAGTTGGTGTCTGGCCTTGCCAAAGTGAAAGTGAAATCGCTCTGTCGTGTCTGACTCTTTGAGACCCCATGGACTATACAGTCCATGGGATTCTCCAGGCCAGAACACTGGAGTGAGTAGTCATTCCCTTCTCCAGGGGATCTTCCCAACCCAGGGATCGAACCCAGGTCTCCCACATTGCAGGTGGATTCTTTACCAGCTGGGCACTGGTGAATTAGCTGGGTATTCCTGATGGAAGCTTGGGAGTGGCAGAGCTCAGAGCCAGGCCTGGGGCAGGGACCTCCTGACCCCCTGCTCCCCACCCAGCACTTTCTCAGGGTTACCACGTCACTCTTAGGCTGAGGACACACGGAGGAAAGGTCTGGCACCACGGATTAATTTGCCATCATCCACTCTTCCTGGTACAGCTCAGGAGAAGGATCCCAGCCCACCCACCTGATAGTCCGTGGGCTCCTGCCGTGTCCAGCGAGGCCTGGGCCGTGGGCAGGCAAGAAGGAGGCTGAGCTTGGTCATGGCGTGGACTGGCCACCTTGTCTCTTTCAGCATAATTAGGTGCTTAATTGCACTGCTAAGGCCTGTCGATGCCCATGCCGAGGCGATTATGATTTACAGCCAGGCCTCCACGTGGGGGTCTCTCTGCCTCACAGCCCGGTGCTGGGGGGCTGGGCTGCAGGATTTTTCTGCCCAGTCTGTGAATGTTGAAATCCAACAGACTGCTCCACCACCCCCATGAAGCCTGGGTAAGATGACGCTTCTGAGGAAGGGGCCAGGCTCCCTAACAACATGGAAGGCTGGAGGGCCAGGGAAAGAGAAGGGAGGGGAGGTGGAAAGACAGACTTGTTTACTGGTCCTGGGAGAATCCCCAGGGACATGATTAGGACCTGGTTCTTGTCACCAGCTGGGTGGCCTTGGGCAAGTCACCTTACCTCTCTGAGCCTCTGTTTCCTGACCCATACAATGGGTATCCCAATGTGCCTACATCTTGGGGTTATTTATTATGGGATTTAAATAAGGTGTAGACTCTTCAGCACATCATCTCCCAGGGATCAAGCACTCCAAAATATTAGCTTCCAGCTCTGCTGTTAACTGTTGTTACTGTTTTTATTATTTGCTTTCTCTGGGTGGTGCTTACAGGTGCAGACCCCCAGGACTGATGTGTGTCCTCTCCCGTCGTCCTGGTATAAGCCAGCTCCCCTGGGTGCTTGGTTACTGATGTGAGGTCTGGGGTCTCCCTTAGACCTGGAGCCTACGTGGGAGTCGCAGGGGTCTGGCTGGCTCGCAGCTGTATCTCCAGCGCCTGGCTGGGAGTGGGCCTCGCTCATGGTCTTGTCGAATGAAGGATGAATCCAGCCCAAGAAAACTGAGGCCAGGGTGCTCGGGACGGGTTAGGGTCAGATCCAGCCTCCCAGCACTGTTTGCTGTTCTCTTTGTCTCCCTTCTCCTCCCTGAGTGGGGGAGGTCACACACAGGGGTGACGGGGTAGGAGGGAACCAGTGACCAGGGCTTCCGGTCCAGGGAAGGGAAAGGGTGGGCGGAGGGGTGGACCATGCATGGCACTCCCTCCCCAGCGCTCCTCCCAGCGCTTCACATTATTACTCCATTAGCACCTTGTAGGGTTGACAAATGAAGGATAATTAATATCCGTGAGGGAAACAGATGTTGAGGTAATTCACTCCCCGCTGCGCATTTGCAACAGCATCTCCTAACTCGCCTGAGAGCGTGGCAGGGCCCCAGGACCTCTCTGTGCCCTTGGCCAGAGGTGATGGAACCAGCAGGGCTGATGGCCTCCAGCTGGGTCCTGCCCCAGTACTGGGGAGGAGGGAGTGTCCCACACTCAAGAGGGCAGCTGGAAGAGTCTCTGCTTGCTCTACAGGAAAGGTGGGCAGTTCTGCCTCTGTCCCACCTCCTGCCTCCTGCTGTGCCATAAGCCCATGTACTCTTGCTTTGTGGGGGATGACGACCAGCCAGGAAGGTCAGAATAAGAGAGGGTGAGCCAGGCTCCTAGCAGCTGCCCATTGCTTTCTTCCCTTCCGGAGCCTGGGAAGTGCCCTGTGGCCCTGCTACTTCTGGGTGACCCTCTTGGGCCCATCACACCTTTGAAGGGTTAGAGTGTGCAAAGGCAACCTGGGTTCACTGACTTGATGCCAATGGGGAAGCCACATCTTTCAGAGACTTAGCTTCACCATCTGTAAAGTGGGTATGATCATATATATGTGACCCAAAATCAACAAGCATGATATCTGCATACCACTTCATTTGGAGAAAGGAGGAACTAGAGTAAGTCCATTTAAACACTTATATGTTTTCTCTTTTCATTATTATTTACAGGGTACCAGGCTCTTCAGTGGTCACTGAGATGAAAAAGATAGATATCATTCCTGCCCTTGTGGAATTTGTAGTTTAGTCAGAAAAACAAAAATCAAGTAAACAGACAAATATATGGTTCTCCAGTTGTGATGAGTGTTAGGAAAGAAATAGACAGGAGGATGTGATGGAGGGCTTCTTGGAGGAGGTGATGTTTGAGAATGAATGGGAGTCAAGGAGGTGATGGGAGACAGCATCCTGGCAGAGAAACCAGGAAAAGCTGTGAGGTCAGAAAGAGACTGGCATCCAGGAGGAAGGAACCAGGGAAGCCAGAGACAATTAATGGGATGATTAGAAGTTGTGTGTGTGAGGGCCCAGCTGCATGGTGAACACACCACCTCAGACACTGTCCTCTTTCTCACCCTGGCCTCCTCACTGCAAGGGTGATCAGCAAGGGTGTCCTCCTACAGAATTTGGGGTGTGGCAAGGATAGGCAGGCTGGGTATCTGTCCCCATCACCACCCCCCCAGGAGAGAAGGATGAATTGGGCTCCGGACTGGGGCCACCAGTCTGAAGCTCACTTAGCTCCATCCTGGCCCTGGCGAGCCTGCAGTACCAGCTGGTAATGACATCACTGAGCAGGGGGTCAGCAGCTGGCTGTTAGGGACTGTTCTCCCCTGTTCTGTCTAGATTGAGTGGGGGCTATGGGAGGGGCTTCTTTTGGCTCTAAGCAAGAAGAGGACAAGAAGGATGGAAGCCCCCTTTTACAACACCCCCACTTTATAGGCCAAACTTCTCTTTATTTCAGCTTTTTATTTTGAATTGTAGACTCAGAGAAGGTTACAAAGAGATCACAGAGTCCCCTGTCCTCGTCTGGCTTCCCCAGTGATGTATCTCATATGACTGTCCAACTGCCTTTTCCCTCTTAATTGAAAAAATTCACAGCAGCTTTATAGTTATGGCAGATTTATTAAGAAGAGCTCTAATCTGAAAGCTACCCAAATGTCCATCAACAGGTGGCTGGATAAACAGACTGTGGTATATCCATGTGATGAAATACTACATTGCAATAAAAAGAAACAAATTGAGCCAGGCAACATGAAGGAATCTCACTGATAGTGTGTCGTGTGAAAGAAGATACATACAAATGAGTTCAAGAACAGGGGAAACTAGGGTGATAAAAATCAGAGTACCAGGTAACCTGAGGGGGTGGGAATTGACAAGGAGGGGCCGCTAGGGTGCACTCCAGAAGGTTGCAAACGTCCCATGCCTTGCTCTGGATGGTGGTCACACCCAGCATACATGTAAAATTTCATTAAGCTGTGTGTGCCTTATTGTATATAAACTATATTTCAATTTTAAGTAAAAATTTAAAAACCCCATCCAATAAGTAAATGAGCAAAAAGCCAAAATACGAAGACAAATATCACAGTCTTGCTCCCCCTGCCCCCCACCTCCACTGGAGTGAGCTATTATTAGCATCCTGATATATTTGTGATCAGCCTTTATTTTATTTTATTTTGATAAATAAGGCTAAGAATTCACTTTGCAGTCTACCCTAGCCCTTCCCTGGGCTCCACTCCAGAAACAACCATAGCTTTGAGGCCGCACTGTGTTCCTTGCTGTCTATTTTCAAACTTGCCTGCACACAAGTCACCAAAACCAGTGTAGAGTGTTCTCATGCCTTTGCAGAAATGGCATCATAGGGCAAGAGTCTTGCAATGAGATCTTTTCACCCATGTATCCCTAAGCTCTAATACGGCTAACGCTCATGCTTTTTCACGGCTGTGCAATATTCCACTGAAGCAGCTGACCAGCGC
>SJXQ01006820.1:359422-396521 GCA_006408695.1 Aepyceros melampus
GGACCCAGCCGCCCCCGTCCGTCACCAGCTTCAGTCGCGTCCAGTGTTTCGCTTTGCTTGCTTGTCCCCCATCCTGTCCCAAGCCGGGGGCCTCCCAGCCTTACTCTCCCTCCTTCCTCCCATCCCCTGCTTGGACCCCGGGGTGTGGAACGGTGACCCCTCCCAAATGTGGACTTGAATCTTCTGAGCAGAACCAGGGCCTCTGGTGAAGGAGTGAGGCGAGAGCCCCCCAGGAGAGCCGTGACCCCGCGGCTGAGGGGCTCACAGGGGCCCTGGGAGGACAGGGAGACCCCTCCCACCACCTCCAGGTGGGTCCTTCATGTTCAGCCTCCTCCTGCTAAGAATCAGCCCCTTGTCCCACGCAGCCGGGAGGCGGGGGACCCCGGATCTGACCCTTCACGTAGCAAGTCAGAAGGAGGGCCTTTCCCCTCTGACCCCTCAGCCCCAGGCAGAGTCTTGCACCAGCGGGACCCTTTGGAGGGTCTTCGAGGCTCCACAGGAGCCCCTCTGCCAGCTCCTACCGTCCCAGCCCCCTCCCAGGACCCATGCCAAACCCCCCCTCAAGGGCCTGGGGCTGTTGGGAGCCAAGGGCCCCCCATACCAAATCCTTTCACAGTTCCTGAGCAGGGGGGCACCCACCCCCTTGCTGATTTGTAAATATTTCTATTGAGCCCCACACCCCCTCAAAACTGGCTGGAACCTCTGGCCACCCCTCAGCGATGGAGTCGGGGGATGTGGGAGAGGCCTAGGCTTTGCCTGGGAGGGGGTGGGTTACCCTGTACACATGATCCAGTCCGTGACTACCAGCCAACCTGAATAAAGCGGTTTAAAAAAAAAACCTCTGGGCAGAGTCTTTCTGGGGCATTCACGTCCGGGAACAGTGCCGCCAGGGAGGGGGAGATGGGCAAGGGGAGGCCAGCCCACACCCGCGCCTCACTCAGTCCCTTCTTGCGTCTGCTCTCAGCCCCCCCAAGTACAGAATGAACTCCAGTTGGGGCTCAAGGAGAGAGAAAACCAGCCCACGTCCAGTGCCAATCCAATTACCAGGCGCTTGAATTATTCTGATTTTGAGATCATTACCCATACAGAAGCGAACAAAAAACATGTTTACACTGTTTTGTGAATAAATAACTTATAAATGAAGTGAGGGTGAGTTACCAGCTCACCAGGCAACCCCAGAAAAGAACCCCCTGCCCCGCCCATGTGTCTTCCAGATTACCCCCTCCTCTCTCCCAAAGCAAACACCACCCTAATTTTTAAGATAATCCCATTCTCAGTGTTGTTTTTTTTTTTTTTTTACAGTGTTACTAACTATATGTATGTCATCTTAAACAATACAGTTGAGTTTTGTCTACATTTTTAGAACTTTATATGCATGGAATTACACCCTATCTGCTCTTTCATACACTGCTATGTTTGTGAAATTCACCTAGATTGTTACATGTGTCTGTAATGTGTAATTTTTATTACTGTTCGACTATCCTACAACGTATCAATTTATGCATCCATTAATACTGTTGACAAGAATCTGTGGTCCCATCTGGGTGCACCATAATTAATGGCCCTGCATGTGAGCACGTGGACTGGTCAGTTGGGAGGTTTAGGCATCCCTTTAGGGATCTCATTTTCTCCCCAGGTATCAACACCCCCATATTACAGTTGAGGAAATCAGCTCAGAGAGGCTAAGCTAGTGAAATCTGTTTTGCCAAGCTTGACTGTTGCTTCCATCATGCCCTGGGCTCTCGACTCCCCTTTGCTCATCCCAGCCAAGAGTTCTGCCCACTTTGGTCCTGCTGAGAATCTGCCTGGAGGTGTATCAGTCAAGCCTTCGTAGCTAGCATGCCCAGATGGCACCCTCTTCGTGCCCCTACAGAAACCACTGGCATCACCCACACGGAGCTTGGGGCATCTGCCTGTCCCCAAGCTCCCCTGCCAGCCAGACTGAGTGAGCTTCCTCAAGGGCAGGGTCTGGGAGCTGCTGGAATGATGACTGATGTTGGCTGAGCACTAAGTGTGCCCCGGGCATGGTGCTGACCGCCACAGCAGTCCCAAAGGGAGGCACGTATCCTCAGTTTTGAGATGCGGAAGCTGAAGCTCAGAGAAGAGCAGGCTGGAGGATGGCTGGCTGGATGAGGATGTGTATCAACGAGGCTGTGAAGCCAGCAGGGCTTGCACTGGTTGCAGGATCCTTGGTCTGGATGGTCTGTGACCTGTGGTCCTTTCAGGCCAGCAGTGAGTGAACATGGTCCCTTTATTCAATGAACTGGTCCCTTCCAGAATTCCCCAAGTCAAGGCAGGCCTGAAAAGCCCAGGTCCCTCTGGGCAGGCCTGGGGGTTACAGGCTCAGCCCCCAGCTAGCGTGGTAACAATTCTTACAGGCCCTGAGCACCTATACTGCGCCAGGGGAGGAGTTTTCCACAGGAAATCCTGAGGCTTCACGGGACCTCATTTTACCTTCCCAAGAGCCTGTGTCTCATCTACAGTCCTCTCACTCTTTAGGGGAGTCCTCACCTCCTTGGAGGGCGTTTTCTTGCTCCACTGGGAATACAGCTCAGGGAAGAGAAAGTGCCTGGGATAGAATCCTGCCTCTGCCCATGACTGTTTCAGGACCCTAGGGAAGGTTCTTCACCTCTCTGAGTCTCCGTTTCCTTTTCTGTAAAATGGGAACACACCCAGGGAAATGTATATCAAAATCATAATGAAGTACCACTTGGTATACGCTAAGATGGCAAGGATCAAAAACACAGAGAAGGACTTCCCTGGTGGTCTAGTGGTTAATAATCTGCTTCATAATGCAAGGCACACAGGCTTGATCCCTGATGGGGAAACTAAGATCCCTCATGGTGCAGGACAACTAAGCCTGAGCCACAACCAGAGAAGCCTGCGTGCTGCAGTTGGAGAAAGCCCACGTGGAGCAACAAAGGGCCCGTACACCTCAAAGGAGATCAGCACAGCCACAAAAATTAATTAGCTAAAAACAAAAATACCTGATAAAAAAAGACAGAATAGCAAACACTGGCAAAGCTGTGGAGAAACTGGAGCCCTCATACACTGCTGGTGGGATGATAAAATAATCCAGCTCCTTGGGAAAACAGTCTGGAAGTTTCTCAGAATGTTAAACATAGAGTTACCATGTGACCCACCGATTCTACACCTAGGTATGTACCCAAGAGAACTGAAAACATATGTCCACACAAAAACCTGTGCATGAATACGCACTCATATTATTTATTCATTCATAAATAATAGCCCCAAAGTGGAAACAAACTTAATACCCATCCACCGAGAATGGATGAATAGAATGTGGTGTGTCCAGACAGTGGAATAGTACTGAGGTTTGGCAATTAAAAGAGAACCAAGTACTGATACCTGTTACACCATGGATTTTGCTAAGTGATAATCAAAACGTTACTCTAAGTGAAATAAGCCAGACACGAAAAGCTGCCTATTGTAGGATCCCATTTCTATGTAACGTTTAGAATAGAAAAGTCTATAGAAACAGAAAGCAGACGGGTGGTCGCCCAGGCTGGGCGAAAGGAAAGTGGGGATTGATTGGGTATGTGATTATTTGGGGGGAGGATGGAATTATTTGGGGTGATGGACACACGACTCTGTAAATTAAAAAAAAATGAAATTTTAATATCACCCCTCGTGGCTCAGATGGTAAAGAATCTGCCTGCAATGGAGGAGACCTGGGTTTGATCTCTGGGTTGGGAAGACACCCTGGAGAAGGAAATGGCAACCCACTCCAGTACTCTTGCCTGGAGAATCCCCATGGACAGAGGAGCCTGGCAGGCTACAGGCCATGGGGTCACAAAGAGTTGGACATAACTGGGCGACTAAGCACAGCACAGCAAATCATATACAGCGTAAATCATCATAACAATTTGTATGGGCTTCCCATGTGACTCAGCTGGTAAAAAATCCGCCTGCAATGCGGGAGGCCTGGGTTTGATCCCTGGGTTGGGAAGATCCCCTAGAGAAGGGAATGGCTACCCACTCCAGTATTCTGGCCTGGAGAATTCCCTGGACTGTATAGTCTATAGGATCGAAAAGAGTTGGACACGAATGAGTGACTTTCACTTTCACTTTTTCACTTTTCATTTTACATGGGTGAATTGTATGATATGTGACTGATATCTCAATAAAGCTGTTGAGGGAAATGGGATCCTCTTAATGATAGCAAAGCACTCATGTGCCCACAACAGACACTTGGGAGGCACTTGGAAAATTCTGGCCTCTGTTAATATTGCTGTGATTTTTTATGTAGAAGCCACAGCCAAATCATGCTGCCCTCAGAGCAGAGCTAAAGTGGCAGCCCAGAGTTGGAACTCGGGTGGAGCGGGGGTGGGGGGTGGGGGGCAGCGGCTGTAGCAGAGAAATAGCAGGCCTGATAGAGAGAAGTTCTTTGTTTTGTTTTTTTTTTCCACTGTGCTGGATCTTTGTTGCTGCTCACATTTCTAGTTGCAGCAAGCGGGGGCTACTCTCTACTTACAGAGCATAAGCTGCTCATCGCAGTAGCTTCTCTTGTGGAACACTAACTCCAGGACACATGGACTCAGGAGTTGTGGTGGCCTGTGGAATCTTCCCGCACTAGGGACTGCTTTGGCAGGCGGATTCTTAACCACTGGGCCACTAGGGAAGTCCCGAGAGAGAAGTTCTTAAAGGGGGTCCCTGGGCCCTATCCTGAATGTTCAGAAACTTCCCCTCGCATCCTGAAGTTAGTTGCTCCCTAGTATAAGAGTAGCCCGGGGCGGGTGCTTGTTGTAAACTCAGAACTCCAGACCCCTCTTGGCCTTCCGATCCACGGCACCCACCTTGATGGTTGGTGCCCCGGTGGTTCTCATGCTCCTGGGCGACTCTAGCCCCGGCCCAGCTCCCTCGGTCTCCGAGGCCCTGAATCCTGGCCCAGTCCCCACGCATCCTGCCTGCCCAGCTGCCCTCAGGGGCGACCCTCTCAGGGCTCCCGTCAACTCTACTTCAGAACTTCCCTTTCTGCTCCCTGCTGGGTGGGAATGGAAGAAACTGACAGCCAAGTATCAGGCCTCTGCGCCCCGACCCCAGTTCTTGCTCCTTCACCCCAGGATTCAGAGTGGGAGGCACGGACGCCCCATTTCAGAAGCTTAGAGAGAGTTCACTGAGCTTCAGCCAGGGATTGGACCCTCCCAGCACAGGGCAGGACTGACTGCCCTCTGAGTCCCTACTAAGTGCTGGCTGTGAAATCAGCTAACCAGACAGCCAGGGACCTTGCAGAATCATCCGAGCAGTTCAATGAAGAACCAGCATGGGGCAGGCCTGCTGGAGGCCTGGTCCAGGGGGAGGAGGAAGGACTCAGGAGCCCTGTTAGGGACCCAGAGAATGGGCGAGGTGCCCTGCCCTTTTGGGGCCCACACATCACCTAAACCCGGGGCCATCTGAGTCACGGGAGCTTGTGAACCATCCAGGATTGGGAGTGAGTAGTTCTAGAGTGGAGACCAGGAATCTGTATGTCCAACAGAAATTTTGGAGGGGTTGTTTATTTTTGGCTGTGCTGGGTCTTCGTTGGTGGGTGCGGGCTTTCTCCAGGGGTGGTACAGGGGCTTCTCATCGTTGTGGCTTCTCTTATGGAACACAGATTGTAGGTACATAAGCTTCAGTAGTTGCGGTTCACAGGCTCCAGAGCACAGGCTCAGTAGTTATGGCGCAGGGGCTTAGCCGTCCTGCAGCATGTGGGATCTTCCTGGACCAGGGATCAAAGGATCAAACTGGAGTCCCCTGCACTGGCAGGCAGATTCTTAACCACTGGACCACCAGGGACGTCCTCATCCAACAGGATTCTGATGGAGGTGGCCAGAGGAGTATAGCTGGAGAAGTAATGCGCTATATGATTCTTTAAAGAAACAAACATGTATAACTTAAAAAATAATACTTTTTTTTTTAATAAGTGTGGGTTTGTTTCACTTGACTGCATGCCACATACAGACCTATCTCATTTTTGCTGCTCGCTGGAGAGTATTTCAGCAGAGGATGTACCACAGTTACCCTGACCACTCTCCTCCTGAGGGGCATCTAGGTTATTTCTAATGATTTACTATTACAAGTAATGATCACCCGAGTACGGCTCTACAAACAGCGTGGCACTCTCAGGGTATAACAGAGTGTGTGGGAAATCCTTAAACATGAAATTGCTAGCGTCAGATATTCTATCAAATTGCTCCCCCCAAGCAACCTTGACTATCTTAAAAAAATTTTTTTGGAATAAGTAATAAGGGCACATGATATGAATGTTAAAATTTCAAGAGTACTAATAGAGAATTACATTCTATTTCCACTGATCCATTTCCCAATTCTTCCTGGAAACAATTACCATTAGAAGCTCTTTTTTAAGAAAGTATTTATTTCACTGATATGGATCTCAGTTGTGGCACGTGGGATCTTTCATTGGTTGGGCTCTTTGTTGCGATTCACGGGCTTCTCTAGTTTCAGCGCATGGCCTCAGTTGCCCCTAAACATGTGGGATCTTAGTTCTCTGATCAGGGACGGAACCCGAGTCCCTGCTTTGGAAGGCAGATTCTAAACGACTGAACCACCAAGGAAGTCCCCTCATCAGGAATTTCTTACTCTCCTTCCAGTTACATTCTGTGTGCATGTGTGTGTGTTAAAATACTTGAATGATATAGTGTGATATACACAGACCTGAATCTTGCCTTTTCCACCTAACAATCTGCCTTCATGACGGTTCCACATGGGTTTTTTATCGGCCGTAGAATAGCCCATTATGTGGATGATCCATGATTTATGTAGTCAGTCCCCTAGCATGGAACATTGAGGTTGCTTTCAATCTTGTGCTATCATAAACAATGTTTATTGTGAATTTCCCAGAGTATAAATCTGTGCATCCATATGCAAATATATCTGTAGGATAAATATTTAGAAGTTAGAATTGCTGATTCAAAGAGTTTCTGCATTTTTATTTTTGGTAAATATTGCAAAATTGATCTCCGCAGAAGCTGGGCAAACTCACACACCCACAAGCTGTATACATGAGAGAGAGGCCCTGACACTTTTATCAAATATTTTAATCCTGATCATTCTGTTGGCCAAAATAGGATCTCGTGGTGGTTTAAATTTTCATTTTCCTTATAAGTGAAACTGAGCATCTTTTTGCTTAAGAACCATTTGTACTCCCTTTCTGTGAACTGACAGTTCATAATCCTTGGCCATTTTTTTTTTTTTCCGGTTGGTTGTCATACTATTGATTTGTAGGAGTTCTTTGTGCGATGATTGGCAAATATTTTTCTCAGTCTTTATTTATTTATCTTTTGGCTTTGTTCTCACTGTTTTTTTCTCCCAACTAAATTTTTTAAAAATTTGCTAAGTACCGTATATTTGTTATCTTTATCAATATGTTAATAAGATTAGTCTATTAATCTTTATATCTATGAAGCATTATTTTGTCATTTCTGCATTGTTTCATGTCTATAAATGTAAATTTTACCCTTCAGGAATTCAAATTGCTTCAAAGTATGAGGTAAGGTTCCCGCTTTATTTTCCTCTAGATGTCTATCACTTATCTCAACACTATTTTTCCTCCACTAATCTGAAGTGCCATCATTATCATATTTCAAACTCCCACATATATATGGACCGTTTCACAACTTTCTTTTCTACCCCCGATCTCACTCATGGGTCAATACTTTAATGTTTCAATTATTATGGCTTTATAACATATTTTGATATATTCTAAGCCTGTTTCCTACTTCCCTTTTTGTTTAATTTTTGTTTCTAGAACTTCCGTGGATTCTTCTTTGCTTTTCCATGTAAACTTTAGAATCAACTTGTCTAGTTAAAAAGAATTTGATTATCATTTTAGTTGGATCAGGAAAATTTATAGATTAACATGGCCAGAACTTACATTTCATGACAACATCTTCCTACAGTATCTCAACACTCCCCACCAAGACTTCCCTGATGGTCCAGTGGTTAGGGCTTTGCCTTCCGATGCAGAGGGTGCGGGTTGGCTCCCTGGTGGAGGAGCTAAAATCCCAGATCCCACGTGCCTCTCCGCCCAAAACCCAAAACATAAAACAGAAAGAATATTGTAACAAATTCAACAAAGAGCTTAAAAATGGTCCACATCAAAAAAGCTTTTAAAAAATAATAATAAAAAAATACTCCTCTCCCTGGTAACATCTTCTCATTTTGTCTAGGACTTCTTTTGTCTGCTTTTATAAAGACCACTTAAAAACTAATGGATTTTTCCGCCTGCCAGTGCAGGGGACATAGGTTCTGTGCCTAGCCCGAAAATATCCCACATCCCACAGAGCACCTAATCCCGTGCGCCACAGCTACCGAGCCCACACGGTGCAACTACTGAAGCCCATGGCCTGGAGCCTGTGCTTTGCAACAAGAGAAACGCCGAGATAAGAAGCCTGCACACTACAGCTAGAGAAAGCCCGAGGGTCTCAGTGAAGACCCAGTGCAGCCAAAAATAAATAAATAAAAATGTGCAAGCTGGTGGGATATCACATGTGTGTAGCAAATGGTCTGAAAAGACATGCACTTAGCTGAGAGCTGTGGTCACTTCTAAGGACTGGGATAAAAGGGGTATTCCAGGGAGCTGAAGAGCTGTACCTTGAAATACATACAAATATTTAAAGAAAACTGACCAAGAAACAAAAGTAAATAAAATGAGGGGAATGTAAGATGTCAGGGTTGACAGCTATCCTGGTATAGCTGAGTCCTCTTGACAACATTTCTTCCTCCAGTGCGATACTTCCGGAAGAAGCCCTTGCCGACTCTACATGGAGCAGACTCTGGAGTCGTGTTCACACTCCCGCCTCCTCTACTTTACTCTCTCACCCTCTTCCCCCTCTCATTTCTTTTCTTTGCATGTTAGTCCTAATTTAGTTTATTTTTCATTTTTAAAAATATTTCTCTATTTATTTGGCTGTATCAGATCTTCATTGAGGCACAGCAGCTTCTTTAGTTGCCACTCAGGCTCAGTAATTGCAGTGTGGGGTTTAGTTGTTCCGCAGCATGTGGAATCTTAGTTCCCCAACCAGGGATTGAACCCACGTCCCCCGCATTGGAAGGTGGATTCTCAACCCCTGAACCACCAGGGAAGTCCCTCTTCCAGATTTAGTGCAGATATTCACACTCCTTTGAAGCCACTTGTCTCTAAAGATGTGCCCATTCCCAGACTCAGTAAAAAGTAGAGACATCATTTTACCAACAAAGGTCCATATAGTCAAAGCTATGGTTTTTCCAGTAGTCATGTATGGATGTGGGAGTTGGACCATAAAGAAAGCTGAGCACTGAAGAATTGATGCTTTCAAATTATGGTGCTGAAGAAGACTCTTGAGAGTCCTTTGGACAGCAATAAGATCAAACCAATCAATGCTAAAGGAAATCAACCCTGAATATTCACTGGAAGGACGACGCTGAAGCTGAAGCTCCAATACTTTGGCTACCTGATGCGAAGAACCAACTCACTGAGAAAAAAAAACAAAACCCTGAAACTGGGAAGGATGAGGGCAGGAGGAAAAGGGGTGACAGAGGATGAGTTGGTTGGGTGGCTTCATCGACTCAGTGGACATGAGTTTTGAGCAAATTCTGGAAGATAGTGAAGGACAGGGAAGCCTGGTGTGCTGCAGTTCCATGGGGTCACAAAGAGTTGGACATGACTGAGCAACTGAACAATAACAACAGCAAGACTCAGAATACAAATCATACTTAATCCAAGCTACAGGCTCTTAATGTGGAGTCCACAGACCTCTCCTGTCCAGGGTCTGTGGATGGAATGCTTGAGATTCACATTCTTGCACTGGGAAAAAAAGGAAAAAACTGTCTTTCTTTGCATTAAACTCCAACTGAAATTTAGCATTTCCTTCTATTACAAATGTAAGCAACAAACCACAGTATCAGTAGCAGTAACTTGTGACTTTGTCAACAATGGAAATCACAAATATTTTCATATTATAAAACAGTTATTACAGGTACCTCAGAAAATTGTTTACCTTCATCGCTACTTAAAAATTATGATTGTTATTAGATTTGCTGCTAGATTTTGTTATTTAGTGGACCAGTAAAGAAGCAGTTTTATTCTTAAATAACTTTAAAAATATAATTTTGAAAACTGTATTTCAATACAATTAATTTCTTTTGTAATCCTGTCATTTTTATTCTATGAGGTTAAGTAGAGTATTCTGTAAAGGGGTCCCTAGGTTTCACCAAAGGGGCACAGAAGAGGTGGATTAACTCTGGCCTACGCCAATGCTGGCAGTTCCATTATCTGAGCTGGAGTCTAGTTTAGGAAGGGTCGTGTGACCTGGTATGTCACATTCACAATGAGATGCAAGCGGCCACCTTTTGGAGGGAGAGGGAAGTCCCTCTGTGGAAAGGTTTCTTAAGAGGAGACGCAAGGAAGTCACACTTTCTTCCTCTGCTACTTAGCTTCTGGCATGTAAGCTGGGAATTTCTCCCACCACTGGGCAGCCATGTGGAGAGTAGCTGATACACTTGACATGCAAAAGACTGATGGGAGAAGACTGGGTCTTTGATCCGGTGGACTAGCCAGATAGGAACCTCCCTACCTCTAGACTCCTGTTACCAGTCAATAAAGCCCTCCTGATGCAGGCTGCTGTGTCAGTAAGTTGTGCTTTACTTGCAGATAAGGCCACGTTCTCTAAGCTACACGCTCTCTTTGTTCCGCCACGTTTCCCACACTTGGGCCTCACCATCACTGAGGCAACATGGAGGATCAGGTATTCCCTCTGATCCCTATTTTTAGATTGGTCAGATCTTCTTTCCTCAAGGCTGAGCATCTTCAAGTCTTTCAATGGAACGCGTGTGCGTAGTTTTGAGACCTTTATATGCCGCTAACAGGTGTCTCTATCCAGATCACTGGTTCTCAAACTTGGCACGTGTTGGAATCATGTTGAGGTTTCTTAGTCGCTCAGTAGAGTCCAACTATTTGCTACCCCATAGCCCACTGTCCATGGAATTCTCCAGGCAAGAATACCAGAATGAGTAGCCATTTGCTTCTCCAGGGTATCTTCCCAACCTAGGAAATGAACCTGGGTCTCCTGCATTGCAGGCAGATTCTTGTACCATCTGAGCCAGCAGGGAACATTAGCTTACTAAAACATACATTCCTAGGTTCTACCCCCAGAGTTTCAGATTCAATAGGGCTAGAGTGGATTCCAATAATTGGCATTTTCTAAAAAATTCCCAGATGATGCTGATGCTGCTGGACTTGGGGACCGCAGTTTGAGAACCACTGATCTAGTTTGATGTAAAAACATGGCTTTCAAAAGTGAAACTGCTACTCAAGATGGGATGTGGTTAGTGCTCACAGAGCAGAGCTATTATCTCCCTCAATACCAGTAGCACACTCCTATTATTGCAGCCCAAATTACAAACTGCTTTTTCATACTGTTGAACTGTGTCACCAAAACTCTGAAACTTGTATCATTTGTCTGCTCCTAAAGTGAAAGTGTTAGCTGCTCAGCTGTGTCCGACTCTTTGCAACCCCATGAACTGTAGCCTGCCAGGATCCTCTGTCCATGGGATTCTCCAGGCAAGAATACTGGAGTGGATTGCCATTTCCTTCTCCAGAGGATCTTCCCAACCCAGGGATCGAACCTGGGTCTCCTGCATTGCAGGCAAATTATTTACTGTCTGGCTCCTAAACTCTCTCCCTATTCTTTGTCGAATGCCTATTGTATGCCAAATGCTTTAAGGAGTTATTTAATTTTCACGACAACCCTTGAAACAGGCAGCTATTTCTTTTGGAGCAACTGATGCTCAGAGAAATAAAGAAAAACAATTCCCAAGATCACCTAGCTGGTAAATAAATGAGGGACCTAGTGTTTGAGGCTGGGTTATAGAACTCTACAATTAAGAACTCTTCTCCTGCTTAACAGCGTCAATTAATCAGCTGCTCTTTGGGGCCCAAGACAAATTTACCTAATTGTGCCTCACTTAGCTCATTTCTCTTTCTTGTCTACATGGTCATCAAATGTGATTTTTGTCAAATGCCCCAGGTTTCTTGAGCCTCCAATATCTCCTTCCCCTACAACTCTGCCTTTTGACTGCCCTCACTTCTCACAAAGAGAAGGAGGTTTGCTGAGTTGCATTTGGAGGCATATGAGTTTTGCTTCTGAAAGTGTTAACTGTGGGCACATTTAAATAAAGGCCATTTTCTAGGCTACAGCTACATAAATGTTCCAATTTAATATGCAAATGTACCACAAGTGATTTAGGATGTGCTGGGCCTTTATTGTTCTACTTGCAGTTATGTTGATTTAGCCCAGAGCTGTATACTTAATAATTTAGTAAGCAACCTTATTTTTCAATCTCCCTTTGTCCTCATGCCTCACCCTTTTTTACATTAAGGGACTTAGGCCTGCATGCAGATTTAGTTTAATGAACAATGAATCCTTGAGTCAGTGCAGTGGCAAAAGGACTCCCTTGAAATGCTAGGAAAAGTTCATGAGTTTTCCTTTCTTGGTGGGATTCCTCATTTTATCATAAATATCATGACTCGGTTTATCCCTAATAGTCCTTTTTTGCATTAAATTCTATTTTGCTGATATTAGCATTCTTAGATGAGTTTTCTTTGGTTACTGTTTGCCTGTGATATCTGTTTCTTTTTGGATATTTCTGTGTCATTGTCTTAGGTATATCTCTTATACAAAGCTGATGCTGGATTTTGATTCTTTTAAAAATCTCATAGTCTCTGTCTTTAATAGGTAAGTTTAATCCACTTACATTTATTGTGATTACTGACTTATTTAGACTTATTTTCTACCATTTTATTTTCAGTGTATTTGTGTGTGTGTTTTCTATTAACATGACACTTTGTGGGGAGGGGAACACATAGGGTTACTTTAATGTTTTTCTTCTTTTTTGAATTTTGATGGATAGCATTCTTTAGCACCCCATGCTTTATCGTCCTCACTGATTTGAAAGCTGTGTATCACATTTCTTTTACTATTTCAGTATTTTTTCTTTTAAAAAAATATTTATTTATATTTGTGCTTTGGCTGTGTCAGGTCTTAGCTGCAGCACGTGGGATCTTCCTTGACGCGTGCACATCTTTTGCTGTGGCATGAGGGCTTCTCTAGTTGTGGTGTGAAGGTTTAGTTACCCCACAGCATATGGGATCTTAGTTCCCTGAGCAGGAATTGAACCCACATCCCCTGCATTGGGAGGTGAATTTTCAACCCCTGGACCACCAAGGAAACCCCTGATTTAATTTTTTAACATACTTAAGTATATATTTTCCTAACAGCATTAATAGAAAGTTTTTGAGTATCTTTATTTTCGTCTTGACAAGACAACCCCTCTAACACCATCTAACTATAAGCTGAATTATGCCCCATTGCATCATCCTCGTTAGAATCTTAGTTCCACTGTTTATCACAGAAATTAATTATCAGAAATGATTTAGATTCGCCAATATATTTGGCCAATTTCTGCACTTAATGTTTTCCTTCTTTCACTTTCCCTTTTGCTGAAGTGATGTTTAATACTCAGGTGGTACAGGTGGTAATGGTACAGGTGGTAAACTCTCTTAATCTATGAAAAGATCAGTAATTTGATTTCTTTCTTCAGTGTTCATCTGGCTGTGTATCGAGGTAGGCTGATCCAATTTTACCCTCTGCATGATCTGGATATTATTTCTCTGTTTCTGTCATCTATTGCTATTGATGAGAAATCTGCTGTGAGCTCATCTGGGTTTCCTTTGTAGGCAATTTGTCTTTATTTTCTTAAATCTTAAGATTTTTCTCTTTATCTTTGACATTCTACTCTACCATTACAATGCTTCTGGTTGAGATTTCTTTGAGGGCAAGGAGGGCAGTCACACTGTGAATCTTGCAGGACCTTAGTTCTTTGACTAGGGATCGAATCCAGGGTCCTGCAGTGAAATCACCCAGCGCTAACCCACTGGACCAGCAGGGAATTCCTGAGATTTTTAGCCATTCTATTTAGCACACGGTAAGTGTTTTTCATCTGAGGACTTTTTTTTTATTATTATTCTGAAATATTCTCAGTCACCATCTCTTAAATATTGTATCTCCATGATATCTTTTATTCTTTCTAGAATTTCTGTTACACATATGTTGGACTCTTTCTATATGCTCACTATGTCTTAAATATTCTTTGCAATTTTCCACTTCTTTATCTCTCTGTGCTGCTTTCTGGGTGAATTACTCAGGAATATCTTTCAAACCTAGGGCTTCCCAGGTGGCTCAGTGGTAAAGAATCTGCCTGCAGTGCAGGAGATGAGGGTTTGGTTTCTGGGTCAGGAAGACCCCCTGGAGTTGGAAATGGCAACCCTCTCCAGTATTCTTGCCTGGAAAAATCCATGGAGAGAGAAGCCTCGTGGGCTACAGTCTATGGGGTTGCAAGAGCTGGACGCAACTGAGCACGCATGCACGCATCTTTCGACATACTAATTGTCTCTTCTTCAGCATTACTGGTTGGGGCATAGATTTGGATAATTGTGATATTGAATGGTTTGCCTTGGAGACGAACAGAGATCATTCTGTCATTTTTGAGATTGCATCCAAGTACTGCATTTCGGACTCTTTTGTTGACCATGATGGCTACTCCATTTCTTCTGAGGGATTCCTGCCCACAGTAGTAGATATAATAGTCATCTGAGTTAAATTCACCCATTCCAGTCCATTTTAGTTCGCTGATTCCTAGAATGTTGACGTTCACCCTTGCCATCTCTTGTTTGACCACTTCCAATTTGCCTTGATTCATGGACCTGACATTCCAGGTTCCTATGCAATACTGCTCTTTACAGCATCAGATCTTGCTTCTATCACTAGTCACATCCATAACTAGGTATTGTTTTTGCTTTGGCTCTATCCCTTCATTCTGTCTGGAGTTATTTCGCCACTGATCTCCAGTAGCATATTGGACACCTAATGACCTGGAGAGTTTCTTTTTTGCTATCCTATCATTTTGCCTTTTCATACTGTTCATGGGGTTCTCAAGGCAAGAATACTGAAGTGGCTTGCCATTACCTTCTTCAGTGGACCACATTCTGTCAGACCTCTCCACCATGACCCTCCCATATTGGGTTGCCCTGCAGGCATGGCTTGGTTTCATTGAGTTAGACAAGGGTGTGGTCCTAGTGTGATTAGTTGACTAGTTTTCTGTGAGTATGGTTTCAGTGTGTCTGCCCTCTGATTCCCTCTTGCAACACCACACAGGAGAACTATACAAAAAACATCTTTATGACCCAGGTAACTATGATGGTGTGATTACTCACCTAGAGCCAAACATTCTGGAATGTGAAGTCAAATGTGCCTTAGGAAGCATCACTATGAACAAAGCTAGCAGTGGCAATGGAATTCCAGTTGAGCTATTTCAAATCCTGAAAGATGATGCTGTGAAAGTGTTGCACTCAATATGCTAGCAAATTTGGAAAAGTCAGCAGTGGCCACAGGACTGGAAAATGTCAGTTTTCATTCCAATCCCAAAGAAAGGTAATGTCAAAGAATGCTCAAACTACCGCACAATTTCACTCATCTCACACTCTAGCAAAGTAGTGCTCAAAATTCTCCAAGCCAGACTGCAATAGTAAGTTAACCGTGAACTTCCAGATATTCAAGCTGGATTTAGAAAAGGCAGAGGAACCAGAGATCAGAAAGCCAACATTCTCTGGATCATCGAAAAAGCAAGAGAGTTCCAGAAGAACATCTACTTCTACGTTATTGACTATGCCAAAGCCTTTGACTTTGTGGATCACAACAAAGTGTGGAAAATTCTTCAAGAGATAGGAATACCGGACCACCTGACCTACCTCCAGAGAAATCTGTATGCAGGTCAAGAAGGAACAGTTAGAACTGGAGGTGGAACAACAGACTGGTTCCAAATTGGGAAAGGAGTACTTCAAGGCTGTATATTACCACCCTGCTTATTTAACCTATATGCAGAGTACATTATGAGAAATGTTGGACTGGATGAAGCACAAACTAGAATCAAGATTGCCGGGAGAAATGTCAATAACCTCAGATATGCAGGTGACACCACCCTTATGGCAGGAAGTGAAGAAATAAAGAGCCTCTTGATGAAAGTGAAAGGGGAGAGTGAAAAAGTTGGCTTAAAACTCAACATTCAAAAAACTAAGATCATGGCATCTGGTCCCATTGTTCCACAGCAATAGATGGGGAAACAATGGAAACAGTGACAGACTTTATTTTTCAGGCTCCCAAATCACTGCAGGTTGTGACTGCAGCCATGAAATTAAAAGACGCTTGCTCCTTGGAAGAAAAATTATGACCAACCTAGACAGCATATTAAAAAACAGAGATATTACTTAGCCAACAAAAGTTTGTCTTGTCAAAGCTTTGGGTTTTTCCAGTAGCCATGTATTGATGTGTGAGTTGGACTATAAGGAAAGCTGAACACTGAAGAATTGATGCTTTGGAACTGTGTTGTTGGTGAAGGCTCCTGAGAGTCCCTTGGACTGCAAGAAGATCCAATCAGACCCGTCCATCCTAAAGGAAATCAGTCTTGAATATTCATTGGAAGGACTGATGTTGAAGTTGAAACTCCAATACTTTCGCCACCTGATGCGAAGAACTGTCTCATTTGAAAAGACCCTGATGATGGGAATGATTGAAGGCAGGAGGAGAAGGGAAGACAGAGTATGAGATGGTTAGATGGTATCACCAACTCAATGGACTTTAGTTTGAGTAAGCTCCCGGAATTTGTGATGGACAGGAAAGCCTGGCTTGCTGTGGTCCATGGGGTCACAAAGAGTTGGACATGACTGTGCAACTGAACTGAACTGATCTTCCATTATCTTTGAGCTCTTTTGCTGAACTAAAACCCATATCCAAGGAAAGATGTTAACTACCTGACAAGCACTCTCCATTCCAGAAAGGTTGCAGTTGGCCATCATTAGCTGTTGCCAAATACATTCAGGAGGAAGGAATGTGGCCCCTGCAGACACCTTGCTACTTATCTGCAATCCTTCCTCTTGACTACAAAACTCACAACCGCCACCCCCTCAACCCAGGTTTGGACAAACAGTTTTGAGGGCATTTGTCCACTGCACCTCGCTTTTCCTGGCAAAGCAATAAGGTTTTTCTTTTCTACTTCATCCAAAACTCTGTCTCCAAGATTTATTTTGGTGTCAGTGTACAGAGGCAGGATTCAGCTTTAAAATAATGTCGATGTTGGCAAAAACCACCACAATATTGTAAAGTGATTAGCCTCCTATTAAAATGAATTAATGGTTTTTGAAAAGGGCTACATACAATTCTGTAGGACAAACTGAGCATTTCATGCAAAAACACTATTGAGTGGAAAAAGACACATTTATTGTAATATCCTTTTAAAAAATTCCAAGAACAAACAAACTCAAATAATATGCTATTTAGACATGCACATGTATTAACAACAGGGAACATTATGAGGAAAAAACACATTGAGAATGTTTTACTTCTTGTACTCCAGGGTAGCCTCAAAATATTTGCTATTTATATTACTTTCTGTTATTTTAATAGAAATATTTTATATTTATTAAAATATTATGTTTGTTAATAAATTGATTTAAATAAGTCAAATTAAGTTAACAAAATTAAATTCAGGCAACATATGAACCAATTACCACTAGGATTAGAGTGGTAAATGCTAATTATCTATTCAGTCAAAGGACAATCTGAATTGCTTTGTAGGCTTAAGATTCTTAATAAAAAGGTAAGGTAAGATTCTGGGAGCTTCAGTTACCCGTTCTGTAAGGTTCAAACTCATTGTCACAACTCCTCACTGCCTCCGGGGCCTCTGTAGCCCCTTATGTATCCTTCTAGAGAGTTCTTTCTAGTTTTTTCACCATATTCATTTTTACTATATTTACTTTTATTTTAAAGGATCCTGTGACAGAGTTTTTAAAGCTCTCAGTTACACTGTTTATCTGGCATGATCCTGGGAGTGTAATATGCCACAAATTCTCCTGGAGTCCCTGTCATGCCCCACCTACCATCTCCTACCGTGGAGGAGATGCAGAGTCAGAATTCCCCACATCACTCAGGAAGGCCAGGGGGCACCATTCAGACTGAACCAGAAGAGCCGCAAGCTTACAGAGGTGCAGTCAACAACGAAATACTGATGGTGTACTTTTTATTTACATTTTTAGAGTTTAATTCTTTATAAAGGACAGATAAGAATGATTTAACCCCAGGAAGCTACATAAAAAGGTCGGGGAAGTTGGATACCTCCTGAGAATGAGTTTCTTTTTCTTCAGATTCTAGCTTTGATGGGTTTTTATTTGGTCATTTTCAATACCAGGAATATAACTTTTGTTTTTTTAATTATAACTCCTTCCTTTGTGGGGAGCTTCCTTTGATTGAATGGATATATTGTAATTATCTTAACTCCTAAAGTTGAATGCAAGCATAAAGTAAAAGGCATTTCTGTTTTGTTTTCTTCTGTTAATTTGTCAGCAGGAAAGAAAATTACTCTCTAATGACTTTTGGACTAAAAAATAAATAATAATGTTTGATTATGTAGCCATTATGTGCTTAGATTTTTGTATAGGCACTTGAAAAGCCATAATGAGACTTCAAAATCTCTCATTCACTTGTATAAACAGAAGCCAATTTACATTTTAGAGCATGCTTACTGTATTCAGAATATACCACATATATTCACCAACACCAAGACTATACTAATTTTGTCAGAATAATTTATGGAAACATTAAATCTTTTTTCTTCTCCTGCATTTTCCCTTCCTCCCTCATTTGTAACCCAGTTTTCTAATTCCTTGTTTGAGGCTCTCTGCAGGGCCTCATGCAAGAGAAGACAGTCTTTAGGAGCAAGTCTGGTGTCTGAGAGGGTCAGGGAGAAAGAGGAGAGAGGGACAGGAAATCCGAGATGGCAGCAAGCTTTCAAAAGGTGAGCAATGTGTACCAGATTTCTATCTCACTGTGAAGCCAGACCGAGCACTAGGTGATGTTTTTCAACAATACTTGCTTTAATTCCCTCCTTGTTCAGGTTAGACTCCATCATACAACTCTATGATCTCTTCCTCATAAATACTCTTAACTCTTTAAATCCTTTCTACCTCCATACATTTGCCTCCCCCTAAATTCAATCCTACCTAACAACAATGGGAGTCTTTCTACACTTGGGGAGAAGAAGGTAGAACAGATCTCATCACTGGATTGATCAAACTGACTTTAAATTTTTGATCACTAATCAGAAACAGACAATTAATTGTGCTTGCAATCTTGCTATACTTTCTAGTAAGTTGCTTTCTAAACGACTATGAAAATGTCCTACCAACTAGCTTCTTTTTCATTCCCAGCTAATAGTTTTAGTTCACACTTAAGTAAGAAAACAGAAGCATTTTTCTCTCATCAGGTCCTTCATTCCTACTGGCAACTGCAGTAGAATCAGATACGACTGAGCGACTGAACAACAACAAATAAACAACAAAAGTCCCTGTATTTTTCAGTCCTTTACTGTACAAATTATCTTTCTTCTTCTGTGTAAAATGTTCATGAAATATTTGTCCATTTTGTTGTGTCAGTTTTCTTAACCTTTGTTAACTGTTCAACTGACTCACATATGCCTTTTGTCCCAGGACTCATGGGAAATGACAAGGTCACCAAGGTCACCCATGACCTCCATGTTGCCAAGCACAAGGGACACATTCATTTCTTTCTCATCTTACTCAGCTCATCAATACTCTTACCTTCTGGAAACATTTAACTGTCGTGTGTGGAAACAGATGCAGACCAACCAAATTGAAACAAACTATTGATCCAGTACAGCAAAGGACTCAGCTACTATCACTTGTGTTGGGTGGAGATGCAAAGGCAGACAGAAGGGCAAGTGGAAAGTAAAGGGAAGGCTCAGGTGGCCCTGAGTGGAAGCTCTTGGTGTGGATAAGTTGCAGATAGCTATCTAGCAGGGTGGCATTCCAGGTGATTAGTTAGGGGAACATATTTGGCTTTCTCTGGTGGGTCTGGAGATGGAAGTAAGACACAATTTTTAGGGAAGCTGCCAATTATTAATCAAGTCCTTAGCATTTTGAGCTGATTATTGTATAAGTTATTGGCTGGTTTCCTGTATTGCTCATAGAGTTAAAAATCTGACTTACAGCAGAATGCCTTTTTGAGGTGGGTGTTACACAGAAGTGGTTGGTTTCCTGGTCAGGTAGCTGCAGGTAGTGGATCAGAGTTCTAGTTTTATATATGGTCTGACCAGTTTTCCATTTGTATATACAGTCTCAGTGTTTTACCTGCATTCTTCTGATTTCCTTTACCAGCTGCCCTTCTCAAGTGTCTTGCTGCCATTCTCCCTCATCTACTCCTCCTTCTTTCCATGGTGAAATATGTTATGAATGAGTTCAGTGTCCTGGGTTCTGCTCTTTTTCTCTTTACACACCCTTTCTTGTTGATCACCTATTATCCTGCACCTTTTCATGGAATTCAATAGGTTTCCTATAATCCTGCATTCTCTGACAGGTTCCAATTTTATTTCTACAGAATAAGCTTCTCCCCAGAGCTTCCAATCCAGGTGTGTATCCACCCAATCCATCTCCCCAAATCTTATCCTACAAGTTAAACTCCCAAGTTTAGAGAGTCCATTTGTCAAACTGGGACTCAAAACCATTTCTTCTGGTTTTTAATCTCCATGTTTCCATGTGACCTTGAGAATTTTCACTGTTTATATTAACAGAAGATGGATGACTTTGGAAGCAATGAGAAAATGAAAGAGAATGCCAAATATTCCAGTTGGTTCTGAAGGTTCTACACATGCTCATGCTGCTACCACTTGGCATATTCCTGGAGACCACACATCTGTACCTCCTGCTCTAGTCCCTGGCTGTTCCTGGGGTAAGATTTCTCATCCTGTAGTGGGTGTGGAAGGAGGCTGCAGAGAGGAGATAAAGCTGTTTTAAAATTAGGGAAATCATAGTTTTTATGGTATGCCTTTAAAGAGGCACACATTTGGAAATACTTTTTAAAAAAAATTTATTAAAGCATAGTTGATTTATAATGTTGTGCTAATTTCTGCTATATATCAAGGTGATTCAATTATATATATATAATACAAATATATATTCTTTTTCATATTTTTTTTCTGTAATGGTTTCTCACAGGGTATAGAATATAGTTCCCTCCCTATGCTATACCATAGGATCTTGTTGGAAGCGTTTCTTTTAATCAAAATAAAAAAGTGATGACACTTTGGAGGGAATCTAATTTACACACAGCTTCAGTCTATTCTATTTTTTTTAATAAAAATGTCTTTTGAATATAACACATCTAAGAAATCACTATCACTGAAGGTTGCATTTTTATGAGACTTGGAAAAGAAACAGGCTTTCAGATCTTTAACAGGATGCTTTTGCATCTGGATGTCATTTCTGCCTACTCAGATTTTGACTCACCAAATTCCAGGTGATTGCTGAAAGCCCACTGCAATTGTAATGCCCCCTGTAAACCTTTCTAGATTCTTTCAGTGATGTGTTTCTCCCTAATTTTGTCTTACTTTTACCTGGCTTTTATCTCTATAATATTTATAAAATAAATCTTGTGTGTTATGTGTATTTGTCTATCAACTCAGCTGAACTATGACCTGGTTGAGGGATGCTGAGATGGCTTATTCATCTTTGGTCCTAGTTCAACATTTGTTCTGGTGCAGCATAGTAAGTGGAACATATTCTTTGAATTGAATAATGCAGAGTCTGTGTTAGTTTAAAATTCAGTTTCATAGGCATACAATTGCTAAATATAGGGATGCAAAACTCTTCATAACCAAAAAATTCACAAGTACATTCATGGAAGCAGTCTCCTCTCATAAGAGTGGAATCAATCCCCCACTTTTCAGATTTGATGTTTGATTAATTCTTTTTGATAGGAGGATGCTACCAATATTCATCAATCAAAGTAATTGCAATGAAGTTGACTGCAAGGGAAATAGCTCCATCAAAGGAGGATGTTTAGACTTGTTAAAAGAGGGACAAAGTGAAGGGAAAAGGAGAAGCAGTAGTGTACAAGAAATCTCTCTAAGAAAGGGGGAAGACCAAAAAGAAGGAAGTGGTAGAAGGTGTCCCCAGGCTAACAATGGGAACAACCATGCCACAGGAGTGTTGGTGAGTAAGGACATCTCAGAGTTGAGGAAGTGTGGATTTGTAGGCTGAAACTTTCCAGAACAAATCTCAGCCTTTGATGGGAGCCTGTTGTCAGACACACATCAAAGCACTAGGCATTAATTCTTTTGTAGAAAAGGACAGAGTCCAAAGTCTCAATTAAAAAATATACGAGTGTAAAACAGATTGAGCCTACACAGTTTTAACAGAGAAACTTCACATATCTACTAGATATTGCAAAGTCTTAACTCTTATGAACCAAAATTAAAGCAGGGGAAAGATGGCAGAGATATTGTTTGAAATGACCAGTTTCCCAGTGTATGTGTCCATGCAGGTGGCTCTTTGTATGCCCATGGTTTATTGACTGGTACACCTGGTGCTACTCACAAGGGCTCTTTGTCAAGGTATCATTTTCATAAATTAAACTCATGATTCTCATGCAAATGTAAATGAGTCTATGTCACAGATTTAATGAACTCATTAATAAGAGACCCGGCATGATGGAGGTGCTGATTTGAAAGAACTGGATGGGGTAGAAGCATTTATAGTAGCTAGAAAGGAGAATTCTTAAACAGCATTACTGCTTTTAGATAAAAAATAGCTAATGATTTATAGGGAAAATCAGCTAAATTTTTGATTCAGATCAAAAATCATTCTGAATTTTGGAGATTATCTCTATCAGACAGGAATCATTTGTATCCAAACCAGAGAGAGTTTATTTGATTTTCTATCTGACAGAAAGCAAGGTGACCCTTTCAGAATTACAACATACTTTTTATCAATAGTGAATAGCAAGTTCTCTAAAAAAAGGTACATGCCTAGAGATTCAGATAATCTACAGGCAGGCCTGATAATAAAGTCCTAGCATAATATAGAAAGAATAAACAGAAGTGCCTTTAGTTTTTTTCCTCCCCCTGTCTGGCTCTGGATAAGTTTTCTTAGCACCGTTTTACAAAGATTTTTCTCTTATCTTACTGATATCAAGGAGACTAGAATTACTGGGAAGAGTATTCCGAGATACATTATCAAGCTGCCCTACTGTAAAAAACAACAACAAAACCCTATTGAAGCTTTCCATGTGGGGGATAATTTTGAGTGAGAGCAGAAACTTCTTTTAGAAAGCACAGTATCAGTGACTTCTTACAGGCTCCCAGGTATCTGCGCTTAGTCGTTCAGTTGTGTCCGAGTAGCACCAGCAGAAGTATTTTCCCATGTTTGGTGAATATGAAGGAGTGAAGAATTGCTTTTGGTGCAATCAAGAGGCTGACATTGATATCATGTCTGAGATCCATAAGCATGTGGTGCTTTATCAAGACTCTGCTATGTGAGCTGTACTGCCTTAGAGCTTAAAACAAGAATTCAATGACTTTAGCTTGAATAAGATTAAAGGGAGGTATGGAAATAGTTTCTAAAATAATATCAGCATACAAGTCTGGTGCTGGAGAAGACTCTTGAGAGTCTCTTGGACAGCAAGGAGATCAAACCAGTCAATCTTAAAGGAAATCAACTCTGTATACACATTGGAAGGACTGATGTTGAAGCTGAAGCTTCAATGTTTTGACCACTCAGTGCTAACAGCTGACTCACTGGAGGGCTTCCCTTGCAGCGCAGCTAGTAAAGAATCTGCCTGCAATGCAGGAGACCTGGGTTTGATCCCTGGATTGGGAAGCTCCCCTGGAGAAGGGAAAGGCTACCCATTGGAAAAGACCCTGATTCTTGGAAAGAATGAAGGCAGAAGAAGAGGATGACAGAGGATGAGATGGTTGGGTGGCATCACTGATTCAATGGATGTGAACTTGGGCAAACTCCAGGAGATGGTGAGGGACAAAGAAGTCAGGCATGTTGCAGTCCACAGGTTTGTGAGTAGGACCTGACTTGGAGGCTGAACAACAAGAACAATGAAGGCCTCACAGAGAGAGTATATTGCATCTCTGGACACTGCAGTGCTACCAGATGTCATGAGCAATAGCAACAGAACAAGAATATCAAGACAGAGTTGCTCAGAATACAAGACTGATGTGACCTAGAGGTGATTTGACCAACTCCAAAGTTTATCCCCATGTCACTACTAAAATATTTTCCCCCCTCTATTGCTAAAGTCTGAGAGGAAATTTCTTGCCTCAACCCTCTTAGGCTTATCTTCAGTTCAGTTCATTCTCTCAGTCGTGTCCGACTCTTTGCGACCCCATGAATCGCAGCACACCAGGCCTCCCTGTCCATCACCGACTCCTGGAGTTCACTCAGACTCACGTCCATCGAGTCAGTGATGCCATCCAGCCATCTCATCCTCGGTCGTCCCCTTCTCCTCCTGCCCCCAATCCCTCCCAGCATCAAAGTCTTTTAGAAACTGATGGGAGATAAATGTTAATTCCATAAGATTTGCTTATGTAGACTCATCTCAGCACCCATTCTCCACGTCCGGAAACAAGAGTCACTCTCTTTCTGGTTTGGAAGAGGAGAGTGCTGTCACAGGGGAAATTCATGCCCTGCTTTCAGGTAGAAAAGGTGAAATAAGAGGTCTTCCTGCATCTGTTGATTCTCAGGTTCTTTCAGTTCAAAACCATCCTTATGCCAAAGTGGCATATTTTGAGATGGCATGTCCTGGTCTCCTTCACTAATCTTTCAAGCATGTGAGAAGGCCATTCTACTCTATGGCAGGAAGGATGGATTTTGTTCTGTCTTCAGGAAGATCTGTTGAATGTTTATTAGTGAAGTTATAATTTTTTATCCCACTACTTCCCTACAAAGAGGAAAGTTTCCTGGATGTAGTCCTGCTCTTTCTCAAAAGGCATTTGGCCAGTTCCCATGAGCTTCCTGTTTCCATTTTCCTGGTTCTGCAAGTCTTTTTCCTTAGCAAACTAGATGGTTTGTTTTTCTTAGTGTAAGACACACTTTTGCAGAGTGGAGAGTGTTATCTGACCCTTTGAGATGTGACTTAGGGGCTTAATTTTTTTAAGACCAAAGAGGACTCGTTGGAAAGTTTCACTGAAAAGTACCATTTGACAAAGTGTCTTTGGGTATTCAAACTCAGGAAAAATAATAATGCTAATTACCTAATATTTTAACTTTTTTTGTAAGGAGATATTTTCTTTTTTAACAACTTTTTTGAAAGTATAATCAATTTTAAATAAACTGCACATATTTGAAGCATACAATTTGATGCTTTGAAATCAAAGCATGGCACCATGGCGCCATCTTCCCATCTCTCCAAAGATTTTTATTGTTCCTTTATAAACTTTTTCTTCCGCCCCTCTTTGCTCTTCCCATCAACTGACCACCAAGGATGTCAGTTTAATTTGCACATAGAATAATTTGATGCTTTGAAATCAAAGCATGGCACCATGGCACCATCTTCCCATCTCTCCAAAGATTTTTATTGTTCCTTTATAAACTTTTTCTTCCACCCCTCTTTGCTCTTCCCATCAACTGACCACCAAGGATGCCAGTTTAATTTGCACACAGAATTTTATAGAAATAGAGTTATATCATATGTACAGTTTTCTTTTTGCCTCATTTCTTCCACCACATAGTTATTGTGTAAGTAATCTATGTTCTATAACTTACCTACAATGTGTTTATCTTTATTATTGAATATTCTAGTATATGGATATGTCACAATTTATCTATCCTTTTAACTACTGATAAATATTTGTGTCATTTCCAAGGTAGGCACTATAAGTGAAACATTTGCTATCATCAGTCTTTTTAATTTTAACCAAATAGATATGTAGAAGAATATCATTGGAAATTCCATTTGCATTTCCCTAATGAGTATGATATAGAATAGCTTTTCATGTGCTAATTTGCATCCTGTATAACTTTGGTAAAATGCTTATTCCAAATTTTTGGACACTTTTTCAAAAGATATGTTGTTTTGCTTTTACTGCTGCTGCTACTGCTAAGTCACTTCAGTTGTGTCCGACTCTGTGAGACCCCATGGACAGCAGCCCACCAGGCTCCCATCCCTGGGATTCCCCAGGAAAGAACACTGGAGTGGGTTACCATCTCCTTCTCCAATGCATGAAAGTGAAAAGCGAAAGTGAAGTCGCTCAGTCATGTCTGACTCTTCGCGACCCCATGGACTGCAGCCAACCAGGCTCCTCTGTCCATGGGATTTCCCAGGCAAGAGTATTGGAGTGGGGTGCCACTGCCTATTTTTTTAAAAATTGAGATATACTTGCCATGCATTATATTAGTTTCAGGAGTACAACATAATGATTAAACATTTGTATATACTGAAAAATGATAATCACAGTAATTTTAGTTAACACCTGCCACTATACATAGTTTCACTATTGTTTATCCTTCATATTTGAATGAGATCCTTGCTGGGTACAGTAATCTGGGCTGTAGATTATTTTCTTTCATCACTTTAAGTATGACCTGCCATTCCCTCCTGGCCTGAAGAGTTTCTATTGAAAGATCAGCTGTTATCCTCATGGGAATCCCCTTGTGTGTTACTTATTGTTTTTCCCTTGCTGCTTTTAATATTTGTTCTTTGTGGTTGACCTTTGTTAATTTGATTAATATGTGTCTTGGGGTGTTTCGCCTTGGGTTTATCCTGTTTGGAACTCTCTGATTTCTTGGACTTGGTTGATTATGTCCTTCCCCATTTTAGGGACATTTTCAACTATTATCTCCTCAAGTATTTTCTCATGGTCTTTCTTTTGTCTTCTTCTTCTGGGACTCCTATGATTCGAATGTTGGAGCGTTTATTATTGTCCTGGAGGTCTCTGAGATTGCCCTCATTTCTTTTAATTCATTTTTACTTTTTCCTCTCTGATTCATTTATTTCTACCATTCTATCTTCTACTTCACTAATCCTATCTTCTGCTTCCATTATTCTACTATTTGTTGCCTCCAGAGTGTTTTTTTATCATATTTATTGCATTATTCATTATATATTGACTCTCTTTTATTTCTTCTAGGTCCTTGTTAAACCTTTCTTGCATCTTCTCAATCCTTGTCTCCAGGCTATTTATTTGTGCTCCCATTTTTATTTCAAGATTTTGGATCATTTTCACTATCATTATTCAGAATTCTTTATCAGGTAGATTCCCTATCTCTTCCTATTTTGTTTGCTTTGGTGGTCATTTATCCTGTTCCTTTACCTGCTGGGTATTCCTCTGTCTCTTGATCTTGTTTATATTGCTGTGTTTGGGGTGGCCTTTCTGTATTCTGGCAGTTTGTGGAGTTCTCTTTATTGTGGAGTTTCCTCACTGTGTGTGGGGTTATACAGGTGGCTTGTCAAGGTTTCCTGGTTAGGGAAGCTTGTGTTGGTGTTTTGGTTGGTGGAGCTGGATTTCTTCTCTCTGGAGTGCAATAAGTGTCCAGTAATGAGTTATGAGATGTCAGTGGGTTTGGATTAACTCTGGGCAGCCTGTATATTTAAGCTCAAGGCTGTGTTTCTGTGTTGCTAGAGAATTTGTGTGGTATGTCTTGCTCTAGAAGTTGTTGGCCCTTGGGTGGTGCTTGGTTTCAGTGTAGGTATGGAGGCATTTGATGAGCTCCTGTTGATTAATGTTCCCTGGATCAGGAGTTCTCTGATGTTCTCAGGATTTGGACTTAAGCCACCTGTTTCTGGTTTTCAGTCTTATTTTTACAGCAGTCTCAAGACTTCTCCATCTATACAGCACCATTGATAAAACATCTAGGTTAAAGATGAAATGTTTCTCCACAGTGAGGGACACACAGAGAGGTTCACAGAGTTACATGGAGAAGAGAAGATGGAGGAAGGAGTTAGAGGTGACCTGAGTGAGATGAGGTGGAATCAAAAGAGGAGAGAGTAAGCTAGCCAGTAATCACTTTCTTATGTGCACTCCACAGTCTGGACCACTCAGACATGTTCACTGAGTTTTACAGAGAAGAGAAGAGGGAGGAAGGAGACAGAGGTGGCCAGGAGGATAAAGGGGGGAAATCAAAAGGAGAGAGACAGATCCAGCTAGTAATCAGTTCCTTAAGTGTTCTCCACCATCTGGAACACACAAAGAAATTCACAGAGTTGGGTAGAGGAGAGAAGGGGGAGGGAGGAGATAGAGGTGACCTGGTGGAGAAAAAGGAGAGTCCAAAGGGGGAGAGAGCAATCTGGCCAGTGATCTCGCTCCCAAGTAAAATGGGTAATGAAGATTGGGTTCTTAAAGGTACAAAATTGATAACAAATACCAAAAAGCAAAGATTAAAATCTAGAGTAGAGGTTGGATGTTCAAAAATACAATATTAAAGAAAAAATTACAAAGTTATAAATATATACAGGCTTCCCTGGTGGCTCAGACGGTAAAGCATCTGTCTACAATGCGGGAGACCTGGGTTCTATCCCTGGGTTGGGAAGATCCCCTGGAGAAGGAAAGGCAATCCACTCCAGGACTACTGCCGGGAAAATCCCATGGACAGAGGAGCCTGGTCGGCTACAGCCCATGGGGTCGCAAAGAGTCGGACACGACTGAGCGACTTCACTCACTCCATACATATATAGTCCTGAGAGGTGCAGACTTGTTTGGGCCTGCATTTTGTGCCCTTCCCAGATCCGAGCAGCTCAGGTGATGAGGTGTTTGGTGAGTGCAGTCATTGCGACTTATCACTTCCCCCGTCCCTGCTGCTTGGTTTTCTCGGTGTACAACCAGTGCACCTTCTCAGGTGGATGTTGACCGTCCAGAACCCCAAGAAGTCTCAGCAAAGAAGCCTGCTTGCAGTTTGGTAGATAATGCCTCTCTGGGGCTGTGATTGCCGCCTTTCGGCTCTGGCTGCCTGTCACCAGAGGGGGATGGTCTGTAGCGGGCTAGCTCTGTTCAGTCCTTTGTTCTGTGAGTGGGCCTGGCAGTGTCTTAGGTTAGGGCTTTTCTCATGGTAGCTATCCCACAGTCTGGTTTGCTAGCCCAAGTTAGTTCCCTCAGACTGCCCTCGGGGCATTCAGGCCCAGTCCTTACTCTAAGCAATGCAGCCCACGCCTCCCTGCCCAGCCTCCACTTGCTAGTGGCGGGTGCAGGCGTCTGTGCTGCTTCTCCGCTGGGGGAGTTACTGTTGAGCACATAACCTGTGGTTTTTAATTATTTATTTATTTTTCCTCACAGTTATGTTGCCCTCTGTGGTTCCAAGGCTTACCACAGACTCAGCAGTGAGAGTGTTTCCTGGTGTTTGGAAACTTCTCTCTTTTTTTAAGATTCCCTTCCCGGGATGGAGCTCCATTCCTACCTCTTTTGTCTCTTTCTTTGTCTTTTATATTTTTTCCTACCTCCTTTTGAAGACACTGGGCTGATTTTCTGGGTGCCTGATGTCCTCTGCCAGCATTGAGAAGTTGTTTTGTGGGACTTACTCAGTGTTTAAATGTTCTTTTGATGAATTTGTCGGGGAGAAAGTGGTCTCCCCATCCTATCCTCCACCATCTTCGGACCGCTCCAGTTACAGAATTTTAAATGGGGGAATCTCCATAACCATCTCTCAGCATTACCTCTTTTAACAGGTAGGCAGGTGCCACTCTGCAACATGGAAAATTTTAATTTTTGGTTTAGCTGAGTTCAAGCCAGGTTTAATGGTATAAAAAATAATTAACATGGGCTCAGATAAAAAATTATGTATGCAGTGAGAATGCTAAAACACAGGCTGCTTAAATGTCTGAGAACTAAAAGGATCTACCTCCATTTGGTGCCAATTTCTGGCTCCACACCAGATGGGCCTACTAATGGCTGTGGTTTTGTGGATTCTAAGAGGAATTGGAGGGACAGAAAAGTTTCATCTTAATGCTTTTCCTCACTACCTTCAGCATGACTCTTCTCATAATTACATCTCCTCAAAAGTCAGAGCACTTTAAGTCTTTTTCAGTACACCCTTAATATTTATGAATCTAAAATTATATTTAAATATATTATGTTGAGTGAGTTTTGCTTTAATCCCCAACAAATTGTCATGTTTCCCTTTAAGAGAACACTTTGCATTCTGTTGTCATAGCAACAAAATGTGCTAGTAGGCTGAAAGCTGACATTTCCCCCTGATTTTTATTATTCATGATGTAGATACCATTTCCCCCCATCACCTCCATCAGCACTAAAGGGTCTCTCCATTTAAATGTAAATTGACCATAAAAAGATAAAAGGCTCCAATTTTACTGGCCATGAAAGGTGACTGTCTTTGCCATGTTTTTTTTTTTTTTTTTCTTTTCTTTCTTTCTTTCTTCTGTGCTTCTGATTCAATACTTCTATAAAGGAGATGCTCTTTAAAAGTTGAAGGGACATTTTCTATTCCACCAAAACCTGGGACCTTTCTTATGTACATAATATGTAAAAAGAGAAAAAAATTGTTCTTACCAAGAGAATATATAACCCTGGCTAATATTTATACACATCAGTTTACACTATTCAAAATATTTGCACAAACATCTTAACCAGTTATCCCTTGTGATCTCTAAACAAGCTCAAAATGCAATGTCTTCTCAATTTTTTTTTTTTTTTTTCTTTTCTTTCTTTCTTTCTTCTGTGCTTCTGATTCAATACTTCTATAAAGGAGATGCTCTTTAAAAGTTGAAGGGACATTTTCTATTCCACCAAAACCTGGGACCTTTCTTATGTACATAATATGTAAAAAGAGAAAAAAATTGTTCTTACCAAGAGAATATATAACCCTGGCTAATATTTATACACATCAGTTTACACTATTCAAAATATTTGCACAAACATCTTAACCAGTTATCCCTTGTGATCTCTAAACAAGCTCAAAATGCAATGTCTTCTCAATAATATTCAAAACAAAGGCACACACAACTAGCCTGCTTCTGATTTAGAAATGAGACATTCACACATCCTTCAGGAGGAATTCATAAAAAGGTAGTTTCTTATGCATATAAATCTCTTTGAGACCAGAGAACGCAGACTTCCCTTTAACTTCATCCAACCACTCTTCCTCATTACCCACTCAGCATGTTTCCTTCTCTCCAGAATACAGGATCCAAAGAAGACATAAACATTAGCCCATTCTACAGTTGAAAGGTATGAAACCACAGAAGAAAATACATTCAGTGAACTTTGTTCACTATGTCCATTTATATTTTTATATTTCATAAAGGTAAACAAAGAATAATCTTTTTCCTTTTCAGTATTTATGGAAACTAATGGATAGGGCTAAGAATTGGATCAGAACATAAACATATATTTACTGAAAAACTAAATCACTGTATGAACTTGGAAAAATGATTTCTTAAAAGCATGGGAAGAATTTCCCACAGTTAATCCCAACTCTAAGCCATTAGAATTTTAAACTATTATACATGCATTTCAGTAGAGTGATCCTACAACTAATCAGAAGGCTATGAGTAAGGAACAGAAATTACCTTCATTTCTCCTAATTATGCTGAAAACAGTTAATCACTCAGTTGTGCCCAACTCTTTGTGACCCCATGGACTATAGCTCACCAGGTTCCTCTGTCCATAGAATTCTCCAGGCAAGAATACTATAGTGGGTTGCTATTTCCGCTTCCAGGGATCTTTCTGACCCAGAGATCAAACTGAGGTCTCCCAATTGCAGGCAAACGCTTTAGCGACTGAGCTACCAGAAGACTTTCCTAAATTCACAGGTGCATGTTCTTGCTTTCAGTTCAGTCACTCAGTCGTGTCCAATACTTTGCAACCCTGTAAATTGCAGAACACCAGGTCTCCCTGTCCATCACCAACTCTCAGATTTACCCAAACTCATGTCCATTGAGTCGGTGATGCCATTCACCCAATTCATCCTCTGTCTTCCTGTTCTCCTTCTGCCCCCAATCCCTCCCAGCATCAGAGTATTTTCCAATGAGTCAACACTTCGCATGAGGTGGCCAAAGTATTGGAGTTTCAGCTTCAGCATCAGTCCTTCCAATGAATACTCAGGACTGATCTTCTTTAGGATGGACTGGTCGGATCTCCATGCAGTCCAAGGGACTCTCAAGAGTCTTCTCCAATACCACAGTTCAAAAGCATCAATTCTTCGGCGTTCTGCCTTCTTCACAGTCCAACTCTCACATCCATACATGACCACAGGAAAAACCATAGCCTTGACTAGATGGATCTTTGTTGACAAATAATGTCTCTACTTTTTAATATGCCATCTAGGTTGGTCATAACTTTCCTTCCAAGGAGTAAGCGTCTTTTAATTTCATGGCTGCAATCACCATCTGCAGTGATTTTGGAGCCCAAAAAAACAAAGTCTGACACTATTTCCACGGGTTCCCCACCTATTTCCCATGAAGTGATGGGACCAGATGCCATGATCTTCGTTTTCTGAATGTTGAGCTTTAAGCCAACTTTTTCACTCTCCTCTTTCACTTTCAACAAGAGGCTTTTTAGCTCCTCTTCACTTTCTGCCATAAGGGTGGTGTCATCTGCATATCTGAGGTTATTGATATTTCTCCCGGCAATCTTGATTCCAGTTTGTGCTTCNAGCTTTAAGCCAACTTTTTCACTCTCCTCTTTCACTTTCAACAAGAGGCTTTTTAGCTCCTCTTCACTTTCTGCCATAAAGGTGGTGTCATCTGCATATCTGAGGTTATTGATATTTCTCCCAGCAATCTTGATTCCAGTTTGTGCTTCTTCCAATCCACCGTTTCTTATCATGTACTCTGCATCTAAGTTAAATAAGCAGGGTGACAATATACAGCCTTGACATACTCCTTTTCCTATTTGGAACCAGTCTGTTGTTCCATGTCCAGTTCTAACCATTGCTTCCTGACCTGCATATAGTTTTCTCAGGAGACACATCAGGTGGTCTGGTATTCCCATCTCTTTCAGAATTTTCCACAGTTTCTTGTGATCCACACAGTCAAAGGCTTTGGAATAGTCAGTAAAGTAGAAATAGATGTTTTTCTGGAACTCTCTTGCTGTTTCAATGATCCAGTGAATGTTGGCAATTTGACCTCTGGTTCCCCTGCCTTTTCTAAAACCAGCTTGAACATCAGGAAGTTCATGGTTCATGTATTGCTAAAGCCTGGCTTGGAGAATTTTGAGTATTACTTTATTAGCATGTGAGATGAGTGCAATTGTTTGGTAGTTTGAGTATTCTTTGGCATTGCCTTTCTTTGGGATTGGAATGAAAACTGACCTTTTCAAGTCCTGTGGCCACCGTTGAGTTTTCCAAATTTGCTGACATATTGAGTGCAGCACTTTCACAGCATCATCTTTCAGGATTTGAAATAGCTCCACTGGAATTCCATCACTTCCACTAGCTTTGTCCATAATGATGCTTTCTAAGGCCCACTTGACTTCACATTCCAGGATGTCTGGTCCTAGGTGAGTGATCATACCATCGTGATTATCTTGGTCGTGAAGATCTTTTTTGTACAGTTCTTATGTGTATTCTTGCCACCTTTTCTTAATATCTTCTGCTTCTGTTAGGTCCATACCATTTCTGTCCTTTATCAAGCCCATCTTTGCATGGAATGTTCCCTTGGTGTCTCTAATTTTCTTGAAGACATCTCTGCCTTTCCCATTCTGTTGTTTTCCTTTATTACTTTGCATTGATCACTGAGGAAGGCTTTCTTATCTCTCCTTGCTATTCTTTGGAAATCTACATTCAGATGCTTATATCTTTCCTTTTATCCTTTGCTTTTTGCTTCTCTTCTTTTCACAGCTATTTGTAAGGCCTCCTCAGATAGCCATTTTGCTTTTTTGCATCAGTAAGTTGTTTCCTTAATAAGTAGTAATTTTTTGAAAATAATTGTTTCTTTCTTTGGTCTTTTTCTTGATGATGATGATGATCATTGTGTAGGACCTCAAATTTTATACTAGGAGCAACAATTGGCAACATGGTGTGGTAATATATTCAAGCAATAAAATCAGACACACTTGATTTTGAGTCTTTGCCATGCCACTCACTATGGCTATGTAATCCTGGGAAGACAAACTTTACCTCTTTGAGCTTTAGCTTCCTCACCAGCAAAATATATTTATATCAGTATTAATTTCATTATTCTATAAACACTAAATAAGATAATTTATATTCATTTCAGTTCAGTCACTAAGCAGTGTCTGACTCTTTGTGACCCCAAGGATTGCAGCAGGCGAGGCTTCCCTGTCCATCACCAATTCCTGGAATTTACTCAAACTCATGTCCATTACATCAGTGATGCCATCCAACCATCTCATCCACTGTCATCCCCTTTTCCTCCCACCTTCAATCTTTCCTAGCATCAGGGTCTTTTCCAATGAGTCAGTTCTTCTCATCAGGTAGCCAAAGTATTGGAGTTTCAACCTCAGCATCAGTCCTTCCAATGAATATTCAGGACTGATTTCCTTTAGGATAGACAGAATGGATCTCCTTGCAGTCCAAAAGACTCTAAACAATCTTCTCCAACACCACAGTTCAAAAGCATCAATTCTTCAACATTCAGCTTTCTTTATAGTCCAACTCTCACATCCATACATGACTACTAGAAAAAACATAGCTTTGACTAGATAGACCTTTGTTGGCAAAGTAGTGTCTCTACTTTTTAATATGCTGTCTAGGTTAGTCATAACTTTCCTTCCAAGGAGCAAGCATCTTTTAAGTTCATGGCTGCAGTCACCATCTTCAGTGATTTTGGAGCCCCCAAAAATAAAGTCTCTCATTGTTTCTACTCTTTCCCCATCTATTTGCCATGACGTGATAGGACTAGATGCCATGATGTTAGTCTTATGAATGATGAATTTTAAGCCAACTTTTTCACTCTCCACTTTCACTTTCATCAAGAGGCTCTTTAGTTCTTTTTCACTTTCTGCCGTATTAGTGGTGTCATCTACATATCTGAGGTTATTGATGTTTCTCCTGGCAATCTTGATTCAAGCTTGTGCTTCATCCAGCCCAGCACTTTGCATGATGTACTCTGCATGTAAGTTAAATAAACAGGATGACAATATACGTACTCCTTTCCTGATTTGGAACCAGTCTGTTGTTCCATTTCTAGTTCTAACTATTGCTTCTTGACCTGTATACAGATTTCTCAAGAGGCAGTTAGGTGGTCTGGTATTCCCATCTCTTTCAGAATTTTCCACAATTTGTTGTGATCCACACAGTCAAAGGCATTGGCATAGTCAATAAACCAGAAGTAGATGATTTTCTGGAATTCTCTTGCTTTTTTGATGATCTAATGGATGTAGGCAATTGATCTCTGGTTCCTCTGCCTTTTCTAAAACCAGCTTGAACATCAGGAAGTTCACAGTTCACATTTTCACATATTGCTGAAGCCTGGCTTGGAGAATTTTCAGCATCACTTTACTAACCTGTGAGAAGAGTGCAACTGTGTGGTAGTTTGAGGATTCTTTGGCATTGCCTTTCTTTGGAATTGGAATGAAAACTGACCTTTTCCAGTCCTGTGGCCACTGCTGAGTTTTCCAAATTTGCTGGCATATTGAGTGCAGCACTTTCACAGCATCATCTTTCAGGATTTGAAATAGCTCCACTGGAATTCCATCACCTCCACTAGCTTTGTTCGTAGTGATGCTTTCTAAGGCCCACTTGACTTCACATTCCAGGATGTCTGGCTCTAGGTGAGTGATCACACCATTGTGGTTGTCTGGGTCATGAAGATCTTTTTGTATAGTTCTTCTGTATATTTTTGCCACCTCTTCTTTATATCTTCTGCTTCTGTTAGGTCCATACCATTTCCGTCCTTTATTGTGCCTATCTTTGCATGAAATGTTCCCTTGGTATCTCTAATTTTCTTGAAGAGATCTCTAGTCTTTCCCTTTCTATTGTTTTCCTCTATGTCTTTGCATTGATCACTGAGGAAGGCTTTCTTTTCTCTCCTTCCTATTTAGCCAAATATCTGGCATAGAGTGTTTATTGAATGTCAGCTAATGTTATTAGTGTAGGAAAAGTAAGTGTGGACGTCCCATGGAAAACTGCCATTTCCACCAAGTCCTTGATATACATTTATTTATTGAGATTTATCCCTTTGATTTTCTCAAAAAATAGGAATAGAGAGGCCATTCAGTTCAATCAGTTCAGTCGCTCAGTCGTGTCCAAGTCTTTGGACCTCATGAATCTCAGCACACCAGGCCTCCCTGTCCATCACCAACTCCCAGAGTTCACTCAGACTCACATCCATCAAGTCAGTGATGCCATCCAGCCATCTCATCCTCTGTTGTCCCCTTCTCCTCCTCCCCTCAATCCTTCTCAGCATCAAAGTCTTTTTCCAATGAGTCAACTCTTTGCATGAGGTGGCCAAAGTACTGGAGCAGAGAGGCCATTAAGGGCAACCAAATCATCATATCTGCTAGTGAATGATTTTCACCACAACCACAGTATCTTTATATAATCAAAAGTAGGAGATCACGTAAGAGTCAACTAGTTAAGTACTATTCCAAATAAATGCAGTAATCTTGATCTTAAAAATTACCAATAACGAAATCTGTTAAGATTTTTCTTGGATCGAACTGGAAACCCTCTGGCTAATATTTAAAATAATTTCCCTTTTCCTCTTCTTTGATGATGAAGAATTGCTGATCTCTATGATTAGTCTTAATAACCTTAAACAGAGTCAGAGTTTAATCACAGAATTATGGGCATCAGAGTTAGAAATGGTATTAAAGATTTTCAAGGCTAAACAGTTCATCTTGAAGATGAAAAGAAAGCTGAGGCTGTCATAAGAACTGACATGCCCAACGTCATGAAGTTAGTGAATGGTGGACTCGACCAGCAACACAAGCCTCCTGGCTCCCAACACATTCTGTGAAGTATTGGCTTTGTGACATTCCTAGTTGTCTTAGTTTGGGCTCTCTTGATAGGGGATCCTGAAACCAGAACAAGAGTACAGATAGTTTATGTGGGAAATCATCCTAGGAAGGACAGGTAAGTAAGAGGGGACAAAGAGAAGGAAGAGAAGCCAGTAGTGTGTTATTGAGTTGGTTACCTTGTCTACAACTGGGGTCCAATACCCTGTGGAGACTTTGTGGGAAATCATTTATAAACCACTTAAGAAATTTTCCCTCTGAAATATTGGATACCATAGTAGTGAAAGTCGCTAAGTCGTGTCTGACTCTTTTGTGTGTGTGT
>SJXQ01006821.1:0-12281 GCA_006408695.1 Aepyceros melampus
GGTATCTCTTCACGACTGCTCCAGCAAAGCACAGCCACTGCACCTTACCTTTGATGAGGGGTATCTCCTTATCGCCACCGTTCCTGATCTTCAACTTAGGATAGCTCCTCTAGGCCCTCCTGTGCCTGAGGTTATTGTTTTATTTAACTTATATGCAGAGTACATCATGTGAAATGCCAGGCTGGATGAATCACAAGCTGGAATCAAGATTGCAAGATTGCCAGGAGAAATAGTAACCTCAGATATGTAGAAATGGCATTCTAATGGCAGAAAGTGAAGAAGAACTAAGGAGCCTCTTGATGAAGGTGAAAGAGGAGAGTGATAAAGCCGGCTTGAAACTCAACATTCAGAAAAACGAAGATCACGGCATCCAGTCCCATCACTTCATGGCAAATGGAAGGGGAAAAAGTGAAAGAGACAGATTTTCTTTCTTTTCTTGGGCTCCATAATCACTGCAGACAGTGATTGCAACCATGAAATTAAAAGATGCTTGCTCCTTGGAAGGAAAGCTATGACAAGCCTCGACAGCATATTAAAAAGCAGACATCACTTTGCCGCCAAACGTCCATATAGTCAAAGCTACGGTTTTTCCAGTAGTCATGTATGGATGTGAGAGTTGGTCCATAAAGAAGGCTAAGCACTGAATAATTGGTGCGTTCAAATCGTGGTGCTTGAGAAGACTCTTGAGAGTCCCTTGGACAACAAGGAGATCAAACCAGTCAGTCCTAAAGGAAATCAACCCTGAATATTCATTGGCAGGACTGATGCTGAAGCTGAAGCTCCAATACTTTGGCCACCTGATACAAAGGGTCAACTCACTGGAAAACAACACCCTGATGCTGGGAAAGTTTGGAGCAAAAGGAGAAGGGGGCAGCAGAGGATGAAATGGTTAGATAGATGGATGGTGATGGTAAGGATGACTGACTCAGACATGAATTTGAGCAAACTCCAGGAGATGGTGGAGGACAGAGGAGACTGGTATGCTACAGCCCATGGCATCACAAAGAGTCAGACACAACCGACAACTGAACAACAACAACTGTTTTATTACAGGAATTTTTTAACATGCACCAAAGTAGAAAAAAATTATATAAAAGGTCCCCATGCACCCACCACTCAAAGTTAACAACCGTCAACTCACAAGCCACCTTCATTTATATCCCCACCCACCTCCTCCCTCCTCGTTACATATTATTTTCAAATAAATTCCAGGAAGCATAGCATTTCACCCGTAAATATCTCAGGATGTAGCTAGCAGCTTAGAACCCTTTTCCTTTAACATAACCTCATACAATTATCACACCTAAAATAATCAGTTCAGTTCAGTCGCTCAGTCGTGTCCAACTCTTTGCGACCCCATGGACGGCAGCATGCCAGGCTTCCCTGTCCATCATCAACTCCCGGAGCTTGCTCAAACTCATGTCCATTGAGTCAGTGATACCAACCAATCATCTCATCCTGTCGTCCCCTTCTTCTCCTGCTTTCAATCTTTCCCAGCATCAGGGTCTTTTCCAATGAGTCAGTTCTTTGAAGCAGGTGGCCAAAGTATTGGAGTTTCTGCTTCAGCATCAGTCCTTCCAATGAATATTCAGGGGTGATTTCCTTTAGGACTGACTGGTTTGATCTCCTTGCAACCCAAGTGACTCTTTAAGAGTCTTCTCCAATACCACAGTTCAAAAGTATCAATTCTTCAGCACTCAGCTTTCTTTAAGGTCCAACTGTCACATCCATACATGACTACTGGAAAAGCCATAGCTTTGATTAGATGGACCTTTATTGGCAAAGTAATGTCTCTGCTTTTTAATATGATGTCTAGATTAGTCATAGCTTTTCTTTCAAGGAGCAAGTGTCTTTTCATTTCATGGCTGCAGTCACCATCTTCAGTGATTTTGGAGCCCAAGAAAATAAAATCTCTCACTGTTTCCATTGTTTCCCCATCTATTTGCCATGAAGTGATGGGACCAGATGCCATGATCTTTGTTTTTTGAATGTTGAGTTTCAAGCCAGCTTTTTCACTCTCCTCTTTCACTTTCATCAAGAGGCTTTTACTTTCTTCCATAAGGTTGGTGTCATCTGCGTATCTGAGGTTATTTATATTTCTCCCAGCAATCTTGATTCCAGCTTGTGATTTATCCAGCCTGGCATTTCGTGTGTTATACTTTGCAATAAGTTAAATAAGCAGGGTGACAATATACAGCCTTGACGTACTCCTTTCCCAATTTGGAACCAGTCTGTTGTTCCATGTCTGGTTCTAACTGATGCTTCTTGACCTTAATTTTAATTATTAAAATAATAATAATTCCTTAATTAAAAAAACCATGGTTTCTCTATTCACGAGACTTCTGACACTAAATGTGAGGATTTTTCATACCAAGCAATTCTGACACTAACTACCCATAGTTAGTACAGGCCTCACAGATTAAAGGTTCAATCCCCCTCTTCAGACATCAATCACAAGTGGTGGATCCTAAGGTACCCACAGTTCTGTCCAACTCTGGTTACAAACTGGGGGTTCCCTCAATCTCCTCCTTGGGTTCGATAAGTTTTTATAATGGCCCACAGAACTCAGGGAAACAGTTTACTACTCACTTACTTGTGTGTGTGTGTGTAAGTCACTTAGTTTGCAACACCATGGACTGTAGCCCACCAGGCTCCTCTGTCTGTGGAATCCTCCAGAAAAGATACTGGATTGGGTAGCCATTCCCTTGTCCACGGGATCTTCCCAACCCAGGGGTCAAACCCGGGTCTCCCACACTGCAGGCAGATTCTTTACCATCTGAGCCACCAGGGAAGCCCTTCTATTACCAGTTAATTTTACAGGATAGTGTAAATGACAGAGATGAACAGACAGATGAAGAGGAATACAGAGCCAGGTGCAGAAGAGCCCCAAGCTCAGGGGCTTCTACTCCCAGGAATGAGTGCACCACCCTCCCAGCACATGGGAGTGTTCACCAACCTGCACCCTGCTTCTTAAAGTTTTTATGAAACTTCCATTACATAGACTTGATTAATTCAATCATTGGCCCCTGGTGACTAATTCTATTTCCAGCCCCTCCCCCCTCCCCAAGGAGGCTAGAGAATGAGACTGAATTTTCTAACTCTCTAATCATGTGATTGGTTCCTTTGGCAACCAGCCCTCATCCGGAAGTTATCTAGGGGCCACAGCCACCAGGCATCACATTAACAGACAAAAAGACACTTATCACTCCGAAGACTTGAGTCTTAGAAGCTCCTATGCCAGGAACCAGGGACTAAGACCAAACATTCTATTAAAAATTTATTCTAGCACCCCTATCATTTAGGAAATTGCAAGGGTTTTAGGAGCTCTGTGTCAGGAACTGGAGCAGAAACCAAATATATATTTATTTTATCACAATACCACACAGCATAATAGAATATCTGGTCAGGGACTCCCCTGGCACTCCAGCAGTTAAGACTCCACACTTCCAATCATAGGTCCAATCCCTAGTCAGGGAACTAAGATCCCACAAGCCACCTGGTGCGGTCAAAAAAAAAAAAAATCTGGTCAGTATTTAAATTTCTCTCTAAAGAATCCACCTGCCAATGCAGGAGGTGTAAGAGACAAGGATTCAGTCTCTGGGTTGGGAAGATCCACTGGAGAAGGGAATGGCAACCCACTCCAGTATTCTCACCTGGAGAATCCAAAGGACAGAGGAGCCTGGCAGGCTACAGCCCATGGGGTCTCAAAGAGTTGGACACAACTGAAGTGACTTAGCACACGCGCTTATAAATGACACTTTTTTTTTCTTTTGAATTTGGGATCCATATAAGATACACACAAAACAACTGGTTGTATAGATCTTAAGTCTTTCAAATGATAGGAACCTCCTCCCTGTATTCTCTTTCCCCTCCCAACGAAATTATTGTAGAAAAGATGATTTGTCCTGTAGATCCAGACTGTTGGGCAACCTGATAGCCAGTGTCCGGACTTTGCTGTTGCATTCTCATGGTGTAATTTAACATGTTTTGCTCTTCTCTGTGTTGCTTGAAACTTGCTGCTGCTGCTGCTGCTAAGTCACTTCAGTTGTGTCCAACTCTTTGCGACCCCATAGACGGCAGCCCATCAGCTCCCCCGTCCCTGGGATTCTCCAGGCAAGAACGGTGGAGTGGGTTGCCTTTTCCTTCTCCAGTGCATGAAAGTGAAAAGTGAAAGTGAAGTCGCTCAGTCTTGTCTGACTCTTAGCGACCCCGTGGACTGCAGCCCACCAGGCTCCTCCGCCCATGGGATTTTCCAGGCAAGAGTAGTGGAGTGGGGTGCCATTGCCTTCTCCATGAAACTTGCTAGTTTGACCTAAAGTCTTGATCAGATTTAAGGTTGTCTCCTTCTCAGCAGGGGCAATGTATAGGTGGTGCAGGAGAAATATGTTTCTCTATTGGCAACTTTAGCAGCTGTAGATGATCAATGCCCACATCCATTCATTCATTCATTAAGAGCTGCAAAATGGCAACAGTATAATTGTATCATTCCTTTTTTTCTTAAATAATTTTACTTATTTAGGTTGGCTGTGCTAGGTCTTCGTTGCTGCATGGGTTTTTCTCTAATTTCGGTGAGAGGGGGCTACTCTGTAGTTGTGGTGTGCGAGCTTCTCATTGCAGTGGCTTCTCTTGTTGGGGAGCACAGGCTCTGGGGTGTGAGGGCTTCAGAAGTTGCAGCTCCCGGGCTCCAGAGCACAGGCTCAACAGCTGTTGAACATGGGCTTAGTTGCTCCACAGGATGTGGGATCTTCCCAGACCAGGGATTGCACCCATGTCTCCTGCATTGGCAGGCGGATTCTTTACCACTGAGCCACCAGGGAAGCCTGCCTTCTTCATTTACTACCTAGAATACTTCTATAAAGAGAATTACGTCCCTCCCCTACATCTACAATTAGTTCCACACTGAAGGCACAGTTCTTCCAGGAAAGGCAAGCTCACAAAGTAATGATTTTCTAACATCCTCCAAAGGTGACTGCTAAGGATTTTCTTTAATCATTACAAACTTGTGAATTTAAAAATATCTGAAATGAACATATTCGATATGCCTCCATCTCTTGCATTTATTGGGCTTCCCTGGTAGCTCAGTGGTAAAGAATCTGCCTGCAATGCAGGAACTTGGATTCAGTCCTTGGTTTGGGAAGATCTCCTGAAGGAGGGCATGGCAACCCACTCCAGTATTCTGGAGAATTCCATGGACAGAGGAGCCTTGTGGGCTACAGTCCATGGGGTCACAAAGAGCCGGACACAACTGACTGACTAAGTAGCAACAACAGCATTGTATTTATTATTCTTATAATTATGTAAAATATAAACATGGTTCCCAAATCAAACGTCCAAAACAAATAAAGTCAAGGAAATCCAGTTTCTATTAATATTCCCATCCTCTCTACTCTATATCCTATTTTTTCCTTTACGTCACCTTTTTTTTTTTTTAGGATCAACGCACACACACATCCTTTTTCTTACTAAGACTAGGGTACCTCTTTCTCTATTATATGACAAAAACAAGTTATAAAAGAGTTTGTACAATTTGATCTCAAACAAAACTATTGTGTTTAAACGTATAATAATAGAAAAAAACACACATCTTTGATGTTTCTAACTATATCTGCTCTCTAGGAGCCCTGCAATCCCACACGCCCTTTGCTTTGCCAAGTGGAGCTAGGTCTTAACTGCACTCATGTCAAGCATGGGGCAGAGCTGAATTGCAAGATCAAGGGGGCAGGAGTTTAGGGCCTGGAACTGGGAATGGCTCAAAGTGGGAGATGAAGGAGCCAGAAAGAGCTGCATAAGACAGGCCAAGAGGGGCCTGCACAAGTTGAGCTAGACTGTCCTCACTTTCATCAAGGGACACAGGGCAAAACTTACATTGTTCACTAGTGTTTTAGGTAAGAATGGATTCTTTGGGGCAGATCTGAAGCTATGTCGAAGGCTGTGAAGCAAATAACAGGGCCCAAGGCAGAGGGACATTCAGAGCAGTGGACAGATTCATAAAAATCCATGCAAACAGATGAAAATGTGCCAAGATGGATCCTGGTCATCCCCAGGTAGTAACTGATTTAACGGGTGTTTTAAGAGTAGAGGCCATTTTTCTACTTTTTAAATTTGTATGCAATAAGAATATGTTATTTTATATTCAGGGGGAAATCATCTTTATTTTAAAACAAAACAAAACATAGAGATGCTCAAAGAAATGAAGGAAGTGAGTTCATTCAAGGGCTACCACCTTGCCCTGGGCAAGGGTTCTATGCCTCCCCCAACCCTGGGAAGAGAAGCCAGCAGTGACTTCAGGGAGTCTGTGGGGAGCATAGCCAGGGCAGCTGTACCCTCACTGTTAAGGGAACAGGTTCAGAGCTTGAATGCAGCCCTGCAACTTACCAGCTGTGGGCTTGCAGAAATACCTCCAGCCTTCTAAGTTAGGCATCAGTTCAGTTCAGTCACTCAGTTGTGTCCAACTCTTTGCAATCCCATGGACTGTGGCACCCTAGGCTTCCCTGCCCATCACCAACTCCCGGAACTTACTCAAACTCACGTCCATTGAGTCAGTGATGCCATCCAACCATCTCATCCTCTGTCATCCCCTTCTCCTCCTGCCTTCAGTCATTCCCAGCATCAGGGTCTTTTCAAATGAGTCAGTTCTTCACATCACATGGCCAAAGTGTTGGAGTTTTAGCTTCAGCATCAGTCCTTCCAATGAATATTCAGGACTGATTTCCTTTAGGATGGACTGGTTTGATCTCCTTGCTGTCCAAGGGACTCTCAAGAGTTGTCTTCAACACCACAGTTCCAAAGCATCAATTCTTCGGTGCTCAACTTTCTTTATAGTCCAACTTTCACATCCATACATTCAGCATACTCATCTATAAAAAAGAAGAGCTATTCCCACTGGGTGAGATGTTGGGAGGATTAAACGAGACAGCAAACATAAAGTGCTTAACGCCATGCCCATCCCTTGGAAGCAGATAGTAAATATTTCTGCAATGAGCCATGACCTCCCTGTAAAGTAACCAAAGTGCCACAGTTTCCCCGATGCAGATGCTCAGGCCAGTCTTGAAGCAAACCCAAAACCTCACTCTCCCTTAAAGAAAGTCCTCTCCTCAAAAGCACCAGGGAGCAATCACTATTTTACCAAGGATTTGCTCCTGCAGTGAGGAGGGCAGGTGGGACACACACCATGCACAAAGTTTTCCTCCCAAAGGCCACCTGAGATCCATCGGTTCTCCCTGCCCCTCCCTCTCCACCTGTTCTCACCGAATGCGTGGCCCCCAGCCTTGATGGTGTACTTACTCCTTCCCTGGGGCTTCATCCTCAGCCCAGCATCTCAACTCAATGAGGTTCCTCCACCTGTCCCCTAAGGTCCGTCAGGGCTCTGAAATTGCTCTCCTTAGAAGGTTAACTGGGGTTATAGATTTAAGCCAGTGGGGTTTTCCTGATACATATGAGAAAGAACACTGAGGTTCAGAGAGATTACGCAAATCGCCTTGTATTAGGGAAGAACAAATCTGATCCCATACTGGATCTATTTCTTTCAGTTTAACATCTATTTCTGCTTCACTGACTATGTTAAACCTCTGTGTGGATCGTAACAAACTGAAAAATTCTTAAAGAGCTCAGAATACCAGACCGCCTTACCTGCCTCCTGAGAAATTTGTATGCAGGTCAAGAAGCAACAGTTAGATCCGGACATAGAACAACAGACTGGTTTCAAATTGGGAAAGGAGTACATCAAGGCTATATATTGTCACCCTGCTTATTTAACTTATATGCAGAGTATAATGTGAGAAATGCCGAGCTGGATGAAGCACAAGCTGGAATCAAAATTGCCAGGAGAAATATCAATAATCTCAGATATGCAGATGACACCACCCTTATGGAAGAAAATGAAGAGGAACTAAAGAGCCTCTTGATGAAAGTGAAAGAGGAGAGTGAAAATGCTGGCTTAAAACTCAACATTCAAAAAATGAAGATTGTGGGATCTGGTCCCATCATTTCATGGCAAACAGAAGGGGACGATGGAAACAGTGAAAGACTTTATTTTCTTGGGCTCCAAAATCACTGAAGATGGTGACTGACAGCCAAGATGCTTACTCCTTGGAAGAAAAGCTATGACCAACCAAGACAGCATATTAAAAAGCAGAAACATCACTTTGCCGACAGAGGTCCATATAGTCAAAGCTATGTTTTTCCAGTAGTCATGTATGGATGAGAGAGTTGGACCTTAAAAAAAGCTGAGTGCTGAAAAATTGATACTTTTGAACTGTGGTATTAGAGAAGGCTCCTGAGAGTCCCTTGGACAGCAAGGAGATCAAACCAGTCAGTCCTAAAGGAAATCAACCCTGAATATTCACTGGCAGGACTGATGCTGAAGCTGAAGCTCCAACACTTTGGCCACCTGATGCAAAGAACTGATTCACTGAAAAAGACCCTGATGCTGGGAAAGATTGAAGGCAGGAGGAGAAGGGGATGATAGAGGATGAGATGGTTGGATGGCATCACCCACTCGATGGACATGAATTTGAGCAAGCTCCAGGAGTTGGAGATGGACAGGGAAGCTTGGCATGCTGCAGTCCATGGGGCCACAAAGAGTTGGACACAACTGAGGGACTGAACTGACACTTTGTATTATACTGCTTCTGCTACAAGAATGCTGCCTATAGCCTGAAATATACAGAATAGTCCATTCTCAAAGCTCTGACCTTTAAAGGTATAAAAATTTTCCACTCATATAGAAATAAAAAGTTTCAGAACAGAGAATAACATTTGTCTTATTGAAGGTTTACAGGAACTTCAAAACCTGACCTATACAGACAGCTGCAGGAACAAAGGATTCTGGCAACAAGAAGTCTGCAGCAACTAACCACACCCTTTTGAACATAAACCTGGATTCTAATTCCAGGAAGATGGTACTTTGGGACACTTGTCCACCATCTTTTCAGTCTGCAGGCTTTCCAAATAAAGTCACTATTCCTTAGTCCAGCAACTGGTCTCTTGATTTATTAGCCTGTTGTGTAGTGAGCAGCATGACCTTGGACTTGGTAACAGTCTGAAGACACAGAACAGACAAGTAGCAGGACAGCCTTTCAAATGGTCCCTTAATTCAAACCCCTAATCTTGGGAATTCCCTGGTGGCTGGGTGGTGGAGAATCTGCCTGCCAATGCAGGAGACGTGGATCTGATCCCTGATCCAGGAAGATCCCATATCTGCAGAGCAAGTGAGCTCGTGCACCACAACTATTGAGCCTGTCCTCTAAAGCCTGTGCTCTGCAAAAAGAGAAGCCACCACAATGAGAAGCCCGAGCAACGCAACTAGAGCGTGGCCCTCGATCACCACAACTAGAGAAACGGTCTTCCAGCACAACCGAAGATTAAAAAAAAATAAAATTTTAAAACAACAACAATCTTGTCAGCAGGGCCTCCTGTAGGGACTGAAACACAACTGAACTCTGGAGATTCCCCTGACCCCTTGGGGACAGGCATGTCCCCAGCACAATGCTGGTCAAAGCAGGAGTTCAGACACTGTTTAAAGAAAGGAATTAAGGGTCAAAAAAAGTTTTCTAAAGTCTAGTTATGTGCTGTGATAGCTGCCCTGTCCACAGCAGTACTGGCCACCCAGACTCAGTCTTCAAGCATGAAGTAACATCCCTGCCTTACCAAGACCTGGGGCTGCACTCCCAGGCACTAGCCCCATCAAGGAAATGACTAACCCCCTTAACAAGGGCAGAATCATCCAAGACTTCTCCCGGAAATCTGGCCCCTCTAATGGCCATGCTGCCCAGCAAGAAGAGGGTCACCGCCACCCAGGCCAGCGATCTTGTCCAAACCCAGATGCCTTACCTACGAAAGAGCTAATGCCACCTGCTTTGTCAGAATCCTGTGAGACAGGATGGGAAACACTCAGGACAGCACCTAGTGGTGGGTCGGGAGTGCTCAGTAATTGTTAGTTTCACAAAATGGAAAATGTATTGCCCAAGAATGAACACTAACGTAAACCATGGACTCCGGGTGATGGTGATGTGCAGCTTCATTGATTATAACAAATGTACCCCTCTTGTGGGAATGTCGATAGCGGAGAAGACGGTCATGCCTGCCTGGGGGCAGGAGGGAATTCTCTGCACCTTCCTCTCAATTTTGCTATAAACCTGAAACTGTGATGAAGTTTTTCTTTCTACTTATGTCCTAGAATTCCTCTCCGGAAGAGTGTTATTAGGGGTTAAGAGGACAGCTCTAAGCTATTTGGGACAAAAGACAAGGCCAATGCCCCCAGGCCCCTGGGGCATGGTCAGGTGGCCGTGAAAATAGTGAAAGTGTGAGTCAGTCAGTGTCTGACTCTTTATGACCCCATGGGCTGTAGCCCCCCAGGCTCCTCTGTCCATGGAATTCTCCCAGCAAGAATACTGGAGTGGCTTGCCGTTCCCTTCTCCAGGGGAATCTTCCCCACCCAGGGACTGAACCTGGGTCTCCCACACTGCAGGCAGATTCGTTGCTGTCTGAACCACCAGGGAAGCCCTCCGGTGGCCTATTTGATCACTAACTGGTGGAAGTGTCAGCTTGGGCTGAGCTTGGGTGTGAGACAAAAGGAGAGACCTTCACCTTCCGGGTGATAGAACCCTCAGCCCTGCCCAGGAGGAGACCCAGTTTGGACCTGGGGAAGGAAAAGATCCGTGACTGACTCTTTTCACGTGACCGTCCCTGAGCTGCTTTCCAAACTGGGAGCAGGAAGCAGTTGGTCAACTCATCAGAGAAGATCGAGGAGGGACTAGAAGCCCAGGAGAGAAGTCTGGTGTTGGTAAGGAGAAGGCTGGAGGAAACAGCCAACTGTATGAGTGTGGATTTGCCACTTGCTGGGCCAAGGGACCCTCTCTTCAGTCTGGAATCACCTGGAGCAGTACTTTCCAGGAGCAATATAATGCATGCCCCCTATGTAACTTTAAAGTTCCTAATACCCCCATTTTTAAAACAGAAACAGGTGAAATTAATGATCTATTCAACAGAATATGTCCAAAATATTACTATTTCAATAAACGCGCATATAAAAGTTACTGAGATATTTTACAATTTTTGTCAAGCTAAGTTTTAAAAACTCCATGTATGTTTTACATTTAACAGCACATTAAGTGTAAAATGGAGCTGCATTCAGACTGGTCCTGTTTCCCGGGTTCACGAGCCACAAGTGGGCCCTCACATGGCCCTTCAAGAGTTGGATTTAACTGGGGGAAGGTGGGTGGGTACAGAGGAGAACAAAGGCACCCAGAGAGGCCCGGGTTCCTCCAGATGACCCGGCCTCAAGGCAGAGCTGCACAGGAGCTGAGTGCCTGGGGTAGGGTACAGAGGTGTGGAGTCATGTGACTTAGTTCAGGGGACACCCAGCTGTGCCCTGTCAACTCTCTCTGTGTTTCTTCCCCAGGATCTCAAGTACAAGCCACCCACTCTCTCCCAGTTGGTAGGAGAGATCTTCTCACATCCATAGGAAGGACTTGAAGTCCAAGGAAGACTTGCTGCTGAGTGAACACAGAGGTTTTCCTGAAGATGGCCCTTACATGAATTACATTAGCTTTTTTTGTATATGTGTGGTCCCATGGGATTTTAGTTCTCCAACCAGGGATCAAACACGTGCCCCCTGCATTGGTGCATTGGAAGTGCAGAGTCTTAACCAGTGGACTGCCAGGGAAATCCCTACATTAGCTTTTTAAAAAATAAAAGGGCAGACTGCCAGACACACCTGTGTGGTTCTCCCAGAGACGGGCCAGGTCTAAACAGATTTCCACACCACACATCTGATGGTCTTTACTCCATCTGAAATGTCCACACCGCCCCCCCATGCCAGGGGACTCCTACTGCCACACTCAGGACACAGCACCTTGGGTGCACCTGTGCCTGGCAATCCTCCCTTCTGCCTGGGTCCCTGGCTCTTTGGGGGCATCTTCCGAACCCTGGCAGGCTGTGAACTCTCTGACAATGAGCACCAGGCCTGGCCCTTCTTAGCTTCCTCCACAAGACCAGACTATAATTAATCCTCCCCACAAGCAAGTCTGCAGTTGGCCTGCCCAGGGAAGAGGAGCCAGGGACTCTGGCCTGTAACTCCCTCCCTAAGCAAAGCTGCCTCCCCTCATCCCACCCCATCCTCTGCAGGATCCCAGGGTAGGGGGAAGGAGCGGAAGGCAGGATGGGGAAGGCAGAAGCTCTGCCAGCAAAGAAGAACTGAGCAGGAGTCCCTGGCAAGGGACGTAGTTTGTAGTTCGGGGGACTACGAGAGGAAATGTGACAAGAGAAGAAAGCCTGGCGGG
>SJXQ01006821.1:12662-67995 GCA_006408695.1 Aepyceros melampus
AACATCTCACAACAACCCCGTGCAATTTAGGTGGTCAGAGCCACAGTAGGCCCAGGTCTGCCTCCTTTTCCAGGTGACAAGAACAGCAGACTTCATTCACTGAGGAAGGGTGGGGGGGCATGATTCCCAATGTGTACATACATAAGGTAGCTCCCAAATAAGGAAAGTAAGAAAGAGCGTATTTATTTGACTTTCAATCAAGTTAAATCCTGTGCCAGTTACCCCTCCAGCTGCTCAGAAATCCGACCTTGGGTGTGACAGGGTCTCCAGCGATCCCTGGGGTTCCCTCTAGGTCAGAGTTTTCTTTAGCACGAGAGCTACCGGGAACTCCGTTGGACCAGATCAACCATCTGCCCTGGTTACCATGGAGACACCTATTTCCCCAGAAGATGTGAGCCTTTCCTGGTGGGAGAGTCTGCTGCTTGCATGCCAAGTTCGGAGCCCTGGGGAATCTTAATCGAGGCTGAGGGTCCCCAGATGTCCCACACAGCCATGCCCTTGCCACATTCTGAGCTCACGCTGGAGAGATGCCCACGTCTGCCTCATTCTGAGGAACTCGCTCACTCTTCTCCCTTCTTTGCTGAGAATCTGGCACAATCTACTTAGTGTTTTAATAATGTAACATTTTTACCGTCACATATATTCTCTTTAAATCCCCTCAAAAACTTAAGAGAAAAGGTATGAGTATCCTTCTGTACAGATGGAAAAAAAATGGAGGCTGGGAGGCTGAGTCACGCAGGCAGGGAGAGGTAGAGGTGATACTCAGATTCAGGTAGTCCATGCTCCATGTCCTGCCAGGACTCAAAACTACGAGCACAGTAATAAATCAGCCAGTATTGTCAGCGGGCACAGATGTCACTTTCAGACAAACTCATCCTGGCTCCATCAGTACTCCACAAGCTCTCCAGGCTGGAAGCAATCTCCACACTGGACAATGGACTCTTATAGACCTCTCCTTGGAAATATCCCCAGCAGGGAGCACAGAGCTATGGACTTTAGACCTGGCAAAGGTCTTAGAAATTCTGAGTCCTCCTTCTGGGGGATACAATGGAGTCCCTGAAAGGCAAGCAGGGCCTTTTAACCAAGAACTTGTTTGTCCTACCTGCCCCAGGCTTGGCCTCTGAACTGCAGCCTGCACAGAGCGAAGCTTGTGTGTGTTTGTGGCAATAACTGTTTACAGTGAACTGGACATCAGGTCCCTGCAATAAGAGCTGAGGAATGTGCTTATCTAGGGCCACCCTCCCTGTCCTGCACCAGGAGGCCAGATCCAGCAGCTCCCCATGGAACCCAGGGTTGGACCTCTGAGAAGAACTTTTCTCAGTGCTTCACCCCAGGACTCTCTAAAAGGGTAGCAGAGGCTACAGCCTGGAGCCAGGGGTCAGTCATCCCTACCACTGAGTACCCATGAGACAGGTCGGGACCTGGGACACTTTGCTGAAGTGCCTGCACCTGGACAAATGTATCAAGCAACAAAACACAAAGAAACTGTAAGGAACTAAAAATAACTGTGTAAAAAATAATAAAATAACTGAATGCAAGTACAATTGGGGCAAATTATGGACAACAAGATACAAAAAGACCAAAAACCTAACTGCCACTTCTGAAGAGCTGGGAGCAAAAGCAGGGTAGTGCTCAAGGCCCCAGCACACACCACCACCAAAGAAGTGGGCAAACCATCTAAGCCTCCCGTCTGGCCCAACCCCTGGATATGCCGCTACCCTCTGTCCACATAAAGAACCCACTCACCCCCCTCGGGGAGCAAAGAAGAGAACTTGTTGCTTGTTTTTGCTCTCCCATGCTGCAGCAGGGGCCCCAATAAAGCCTTGCCTGGATTTTTCGACTGGCTTCTTATCAATTTCTACCAATTGAGGGCCAAGAACCCTGATCAGTAACAGCTACAATGCCTGTTTGTTCAACAATCACTGAGCACCCACTGTGTGCAGGCACCTACTGTGCATACACAGAAAAGGAGACAGGCATGTACCCTGCCCTTTCGAACTCACAGTCTAGCAGGGACATAAGTAGGGAACAGGAAGAACCAGACATGGGCATGCCACCTGTACCATCACACAGAGCCCCGTACTCCAGAGAGCCCTGTGCTTGGCTTTGCTGTCACTGTCTTGAAATTCTGAACCGTTTTGGAACAAAGAGCCTCATGCTGTCATTTTGCACTGGGCTCAGCAGTTTATGTAGCTAGTTCAAGAAACAGGCCAGCAAAATGCACTGGCTAATGCCAGATAGAGGAAGTCGGGGCACAGGGTAAACTCCCTGCTGAGTCTTAGAGAATGAGTGGGAGATGCCAAACAGAGAAGTAGAGGAAAGAAAAGGGAAGAGACCACATGTACAGACCCTGAGATAAGAAAGTTCAGGTGCTTCATGGAACACTGTAGAATGTGGGGCGTGGTGATAACACCATGAGGCGAAAGGGGAACTAGGACCAAGAAAAGTCAAGATAATCTTGATGAAAACCGAAACAGGGGTGCTTGCTGTTGGACACGAAGGCTTTGTGTAAAACTCCAATAATTGAGAGATTGTGGCTTGGGGATAAATAGACCAGTGAAACAGAAGAGAGTCCAAAAATTAACCCACGCATAAATGGAAATACAATGATGATATAGAAGGCAGGACAAATCAGGTATTAATCAACAAACGTTGCTGGGACAATTGGCTATCCACAAACGGAAAAATATTAGAGCCCTGTCTCACACCACACACACACAAAATTCCAAGTGGTTTAAAGACCTAGATGTGAAAAGGCAAAGCTTTAAAACTTCCGGGGGGAAAAGAAACAGAATCTTTATAAACTGGAGGCAGAGAAACAATTTATTCTTTATAACATAGAAAGGATGGAAAAGATTAGCTGGACCACATTGCTACTTTGAAATTTCATATTACAAAATATATATGCCTACTGAGAAGGCCAGTTCTGATTCACTTTCTCTCCCCAAACCCCTTTCAAGCAGAGCCATGTCTCTGAGTATAGAGGTTCCCAGGTGGGGGAAGGTTGTGTTCTTAGCTTCTCAGACTGGGATGGGTGTGAGACTGCGACACCCTTGACTTCTTGCCTGGTAACCCAACTCCTGACATCAAGGAAGCCAAATTGATTTAAAAGATTACTTGTAAATATGGAATCAAAAAACCTATCAAGTACACCCAGCTTTTCCTCCCCTGGGGCTTTCCATGTTCTGGACTCTCATCTTGCCCCATAGTGGACTTTTTTTCCCACCCTCTAAGCATCAACTGGGATGTCACCTCCTCAGAGGCCTTCTGAAGCCCTTGTCACTCTCTTGTGACACCTTATTCTTTCTTGGCACCTGTCACAATTTGTCATCTTGTTTATTGTCTCTCTCCCCCCCCCACTAGACTCCACGGAGCCGAGCATCAAGACATAAACCGGCAGCCCTTGGGACTAGCACACATTTTATTTGGCTTGCACAGTGTTTTCCCCAAAATTAAATTTATTGGCAGTCTTTAGATCAAGAAATTTTATATAAACATCTGAATGTCCAAGTTGTCATGAAGACGGTCTAGCACAACAGGATAGAGACGTCCGGCGGTGCAGCCTCTGGTTTTCACCCCCTGGCCCCTACCACACCCCATTACATCACACTTGGCTGTCTGCACTCCTTTATCTTACCTGTCTGACCTCTGGCCGCCTTTAGAGTCTAAAACCTTGCTATGTCCCCCTGCAATTATGAACGTTTCAATTAATAAGCTGAAAGTGCAAGCAAGGTTGACCATTTTTTCTTTTTTGGTGCCTGGGTGGTGGGGAGTTGGAGACGGTGGGATGCGGCAGGCTCTTAGATTTCTGACAGCATCCAACCTGAGCCCCTTGCATTGAGAACCGTGCAGTCTTAACCACTAGACCTCAAGGGAAGTCCCAGGTTGACTGTTTTGAAGGCAATAATTCAACTAAGCTCTGGGAAAGGTCAACCCCACACAATTTGTATGACACCAAGAACCCCCTTCTAAGTGCGTAAATTCTTCTTGGCCCCCAGAACCAACGTTACTCTCCCTGAACTCCTGCTGACGATCTGGACATTCTTTCCCTGGACGATCTAAATGGTAAGCTTAAAAGTAGATTAATGATTTTTAGATTAGATTCATCTAAATGATAAATTAATCTAAGTAATAAGGTTTTGGTTACACTACTGTACATTGATCAACGTGCAGCCCTAAATCCGTCAAGGAGTAAATCTGTAAAGTAGGGAATTGGGTGGGTTCATACATAGTGGGGATTTGTCGTGTTTGGGACGGTCAGCGTCTAAATCCTCTCTAAGGAGTGGCAAATCTACCCCCACGAAAAGACCCGCCCGGCAACAGGGTTAAGAAGGCAGAACCCTCCAGATCATAGTACGCAGGCGGGACCGAAACCTCCGCCAGTTGTCTGCGCTGCTGTCACCCTCCTCCAGCACTGCGCAGGCGCTTACACAGACCAACCTTTCCCTCCCCCTTCCATCTCTCCCCTAGCCGAGAGGACGCCCTTCCGCAGCACACGCTTCCTGCGCAAGCGCCGTCCCGCGTCCCCGCCCGAAGGCCAATTGGAAGCGGCGGCGGCTGGGCGCAGAGGGCACAGCGCCGTGGGTGGGGCCTGGACGTGAGGGCAGCGCGCTGGCGTCACAGGGGCGGCTATATAAGTGAATACAGGCGCCGCCCCTCCGCCCCAGTCACTGAGCCGCCGCCGAGGACTCAGCAGCCTCCCCCTTGAGCCCCCTCGCTTCCCGACGCTCCGTCCCCCCTGCCCGCCTTCTCCCGCCGCCGCCTTCCGCAGGCCGTTTCCACCGAGGAAAAGGAATCGTATCGTATGTCCGCTATCCAGAACCTCCACTCTTTCGGTAAGTCCCAGAAAGTCCCGAGGGAAGGAAGGCCCCGGAGGGGCGCTCCGGCTCTCAAACAGGGCCAAGAAAGCTGCTAAACGTTGTAGGTCTTCGTAAACTTGGGCGGAGGGGAACTGTCTTGGCCCGCGGGCTGTGGGGCCGCGGCCTGGGCCTTAGAGTTGGCCCCTGAGCGCGACCGGAAGGAGCGGGCGGGAGGTCAGCCCTTGGGCGGGCTTCGCGTCTCGGGTGGCGCATTTACTAATGGCTCCCGGGCCTCTTCGGGCCACACCCGCCCTCCCGCCACCCCTGCGTCACGTCCGGTACGTCACCGCCGTTGTCAAGGTGTCGGGAAGGAGAGGCGGCGCCAGCCTTAAGTGACACCCGCGCGCGCCAATGGGGCGGGAAGTGTGGCCCCGCCTTAGAGCTCGGGTTCCGGCTGGTTGCATCAGCTGGGTGGGGCGCCGCCGGCCTGCCCTGGTTCCCCCGACACGTGATCTGCTTCCCAGGGCGGGCCTGGGGCAGGAAGCCCAGGCTTTCTCCCAGGCTGGGAAAGCTGGCCGTCCCGGACTGACCTGTTCGAGGAGAGCCAACAAAGAACATGTCTGATCCGACCAAGCCCTGACGATTTCAGTATCAGTTTCTGCACGCAGAAGAGATCCAGTGGAAGGGTGGCAGTGGCATTTGAGCTCAACATCACTAAACGAGTTTGACCTTTCTTCCCAGACCCCTTTGCTGATGCAAGTAAGGGTGATGATCTGCTTCCTGCTGGCACTGAGGATTATATCCATATAAGAATTCAACAGAGAAACGGCAGGAAGACCCTTACTACTGTCCAAGGGATCGCTGATGATTACGATAAAAAGAAACTAGTGAAGGCGTTTAAGAAGGTAGGTTTTTAATGAGAGTTTAGGAAAGTCGTATTTACCCTGCCTCCATGGAGCTGCTGAACTGTATTACTTACTGAAAAGGGTTATTACTGGCATTCAAATTGTTGCTTGGCCTAATTTGTTTTACTTGTGGTGTTCTTGCAGAAATTTGCCTGCAATGGTACTGTAATTGAGCATCCAGAATATGGAGAAGTGATTCAGCTACAGGGTGACCAGCGCAAGAACATATGCCAGTTCCTGGTAGAGGTGAGTTCTGTTGCTTTTTGTTGGTACATTTGTGCCTCTTCCCTGGCTAACTAATCTCAGATCTGCCTGCTCTATTTTTATAAGGCTAAGCCAAACAGTTTTTGAAGTTCATAGTGTATTTCTGGAAAGGGGATTTGTCCACCTTAAAGTTGACTAGCTTGGATCTAGTTTAAGGATGTTATCACATAGACACTAAAACAGGATGTCTGGTTGGCTATTAAGTGGCAAAATCTTATTACACCACTGATGATAAACTGAGTGTACCCTGAGTTCAGTGCATCTTGGCTCTGGGACTTTTCTTGGCCAAGTGTAGAAGTAGGAAGAGAGGATTGTTGTCATCAGAAACGGAGGCTTTAACTCTGCTCCCTCTTAAACTGCCCTTTTTTCCTTTGCAGATTGGACTGGCTAAGGACGACCAGCTGAAGGTTCATGGGTTTTAAGTGCTTTTGGCTCACTGAAGCTTAAGTGAGGATTTCCTTGCAATGAGTAGAATTTCCCTTCTGTCCCTTGTCACAAGTTTAAAAACCTCACAGCTTGTATAATGTAACCATTTGGGGTCTGCTTTTAACTTGGACTAGTGTAACTCCTTCATGCAATAAACTGAAAAGAGCCATGCTGTCTAGTCTTGAAGTCCCTCATTTAAACAGAGGTCAAGCAGTAGGCACCTGGCAGTGTCCAGCCTGAAACAAAGCAATAACGGTGATGTTTCAGCCAAGTCCAGAGCCCCAAGATCACAGATGGCTGTGTCTGGCCAGAAGCTCCTCGGCAGTCCCTCTGCAAAGTTCCCTGCCCTGAGCAAATGTCACCACCTGAACAGTCCTCGATGAAGCGGAGAGTGGAGGATGGGTGAGGCAGCTGTACTGCTAGAGGGTGCCTTCGGTGGTCAGGGAAGGATCCCGTGATGTCTCCAACGTGACTGGGTGGGCAGGGCTTAGAGCAGCCACCCTCCAGCGAGGTGACAGGACATCTGGCTTGCCACCAAGGTCTTCATGACCAGACATGTCTTAGTTAATCGACACCCAAACTAGAATGTGAGGCCAACCTTCTATCAGTTAAACTTTTGACAAGGGAACAATTTCAAACCAATGTTACCAGTCACGTAGCTGTAGAGCTTGCAACTTACTAGCAACAGCTGCCCAATGCCTTGTGAAGTAAACTGGTTTTTTGGTTCCCCCTCTTCAGTTTTAATGTTATGTAATGTATTAAACCCTTATTTAAATAAAACTTGTTTTCAGAAACATTTGATTTGCAGATTCTGGTTAATATCTAATCAATTTTGTGCGTGTAGAGGAACCACAGAAATGGCAATAGAGGATGCATCTGGACCCACAGCTCCTTAACTGGGCCCTGACCCTCTTAGCCAAGAAAAAGGAGTGAGCTTGTCCCTCCAGGCACACTCCCCAGCCTGCCTTGTTAGCTGTTGTGTAAGCACTTGCTCAGCGCTCTGTTGTCTCAGTGTCCTGAAAAGACCTGCTGAGAATGGTCATGAAAAGTCAACACTTGACTACTCAGTTACCAGACCATCTTGTTAACCTGGATGTGTGGTGAATTGGTGTAGAGGCCACCTTGGAACCATGACAGTGAATGTGTCTGTATAACCAACGTGACTTGGGTGGATCTCAGAAGATAACAGCATAATTGCATCTATTTGATGCTTAAGAAAAATGAGATGTGGAAATTTGCAAGGCTAATAGGTGCTAACATGTTTTCTAGGACCCAGGGCTCCACTCCTCTTCCCACCAGATGACCTAAATGTTCTACAGAGGTTGTCCGTTTGGTATATGCAAGGAATCATGGGACTCAAGATTCAGGCTAGTCAGGCAGACACCCTGTGCTCGAATGCTGACCCCAGATAAGGAGTGTGTGACTGGCGCACAGCCGTACAGCTTGTGACACAAGGCAGAGGTCCAGGCCACCAGTGGCTTGGCCGAAGAGCTGCAGCATCTTAGAAATCTTTCCCACCACCCCCATCCAGACCCTAAAAGGCTAGGGAAGGCTCCATAAAGGTGTCATCTGAAGCAGGGCATTCCAGGCAAGGAAGAGTCAAGACCCAGATGTGACGACCCAGTGTGTGTGAGGAAGCCACGGTAGGACCATTTAATGAACAAAGGCCGTGCATAGACCCTGATGCTGTACTTCTTACTATATGCAGGCTGGTGCTAAGTGACTCAAATTTAACAGTGGGGACTCAGTCCCATGGTGGGAAAGGGAATTGGAGAAGAGGGCGGGTGGAAGGTTGGAGTAAGAGCTGAGTGGCCTGAGCCACAAGCCAAGACTTTCTGATACTAATATGCCAAAGAATCAGAGTAAAGAATGTCTCCCAGGGATCTTGCTGGTGTTCCAGTAGTTAATAGTCCCTCCCACTGTAGGGAGCACAAGTTGATCCCCTTTCAGGGAACTAAGATCCTGCAAGCTGTGTGGCCCTGCCCCAAAAGTGAATGATTAACAAGATGGTTAATGAAATTTATGGCCAAAAAGTCTCCCAGCTCTGCTCCTTGGTTCCTCTCTCTTCCACCCCCAGTTACTTCTCTGCCTCCTCTTTCCCCTCTCTCCCATCTCCTGCCCACTCCCAGGCATCAGCCCCCAGTGCTTACTCTCTGAAACAGGGACAGGGACAAAGACTGCAGACTGGTCAGCTAAAAGGAAAGCCTGTTGTATTTTAAATCTATAATAGGTCAAAGAAACCCAGTATATACCAGAACAAACATTGTACCAGAAAGTTCTCGAATTGACCTTCCTTGTTTACCAACCTGGGTAGTTCCTCCTTGTGGCATCAGGGTCAAAAACCTTACTATTAATCTGAAAAAGAATGTATGTGTAACTGAACCACTATACTGTATACCTGAAACTTACACATTGTAAATCAACTACAATAAAAGCTTTAAATCTATATAGGAAAAGAATCTGAAAAAGGTTGAATATATGTATTTGTGTAACTGAATCACTAGGCTCTATATCTGAAAGGAGCACAACATTGGCAATCAACTGTACTCCAGTAAGGTCTTTTTTTAAAAGGGAAACAGAAACACTTTACTATTGACTGTTCACCATTACTTTGAAATTAAGAGCTCCCTGATTAATTTTTAGCTTTTAAGGAGATAAGACATTATTTCAAAATTAGCTCATAACCTGAGGCTTCAGCAGTTTCTTCTCTTATCTCCAATTTAGATTGATAAAATGCATTGTTCTTGGAAGAACCCATTGAAAATTCAGATTCTAAGCCTCTCCCAGGATTCAGTTCAGTCGCTAGTCGTGTCCAACTCTTTGCGACCCCATGAATCGCAGTACGCCAGGCCTCCCTGTCCATCACCAACTCCCAGAGTTCACTCAGACTCACGTCCATTGAGTCCGTGATGCCATCCAGCCATCTCATCCTCGGTCGTCCCCTTCTCCTCCTGCCCCTAATCCCTCCCGGCATCAGGGTCTTTCCCAATGAATCAACTCTTCGCATAAGGTGGCCAAAGTACTGGAGCTTCAGTTTTAGCATCATTCCTTCCAAAGAAATCCCAGGGTTGATCTCCTTCAGAATGGACTGGTTGGATCTCCTTGCAGTCCAAGGGACTCGCAAGAGTCTTCTCCAACACCACAGTTCAAAAGCATCAATTCTTCGGCGCTCAGCCTTCTTCACAGTCCAACTCTCACATCCACACGTGACCACAGGAAAAACCATAGCCTTGACTAGACAGACCCGAGGAGTGGTGGCTGGGCAGGCACAGGAGGGCCTAGAGGAACTATCCTACGTTGAAGGTCAGGAATGGTGGCGATAAGGAGATACCTCTCGTCAAAGGTAAGGTGCAGTGGCTGTGCTTTGCTGGAGCAGTCATGAAGAGATACCCCATGCCCAAGGTAAGAGAAACCCAAGTAAGATGGGAGGTGTTGCAAGAGGGAATCAGAGGGCAGACACACTGAAACCATACTCACAGAAAACTAGTCAATCTAATCACACTAGGACCACACTGTTGTCTAACTCAATGAAACCAAGCCATGCCTACGGGACAACCCAAGATGGGTGGGTCATGGTGGATAGGTCTGACAGAATATGGTCCACTGAAGAAGGGAATGGCAAGCCACTTCAGTATTCTTGCCTTGAGAACCCCATGAACAGTATGAAAAGGCAAAATGATAGGATACCAAAAGAGAAACTCCCCAGGTTGGTAGGTACCCAATATGCTTATTGGGTATTAGCTAAACAGTGCCCAGGTCCCAACTCCTTTTCAAGGGCCTAAAAAAAAGGCCTAAGAACTGAAAGGAAATGTATTATCTCCTAAACTTGACTACAAAACTGCAAAATCATAATGATTAACTGTTTATAAAAGGTAACATCGTCAGTACCTACAATGTAATTCCTCTGTGGGCTTCCCAGGTGGCGCTAGTTGTAAAGAATCTGCCTGCCAATGTAAGATGTAAGAGATGAGGGCTCAATCCCTGAGTCAGGAAGATCCCCCTGGAGGAGGGCACAGCAACCCACTCCAGAATCCTTGCCTGGAGAATCCCATGGGCAGAGGAGACTGGCAGGCTACAGTCCATAGGGTCACAGAGTAGGACACGACTGAAATGATTTAGCATGCATGCATGGAAGCATAATAAAGATTCTCATGAAAGACTCATTTTTAAGGGAGTCCACGTGGCACCAGTGGTTAAAAAAAAAAAAAAAAACCGCCTTGCGAGTGGGAGATGCAGGAGACATGGGTTCAATCCCTGAATTAGGAAGATCCTCTGGAGAAGGAAATGGCAATCCACTTCAGTGTTCTTGCATGAAAAATTCCAAGGACAGGAGCCTGGCAGGCTATGGTCCATGGGATTGCAAACAGTTGGACAGACTGAGCAAGCAGGCACCAGGCAGATTATAAAATTTATAAACATCTTTTTAAAAATGTTACAGAAATACTTCTACTCAAAAGTTGACAAAAATATTATTTTAATATGAACAAAAAAAAAGTTACAGAAAATGTATGTCTGTCTGGCCTATGGGTACCTTTTTATTCATTTGGTATGAGGTGTGATGGACCCTCTGAGAATAGTACAGAAGCCTGCAAACTCCAGGAAATGGCCCTGCCTTTAGGTCCAGGGATTCTGATCCAGAAGCTCTGATGGGGGGCCCAAGGCCTGGCCTTTTACCCAGTATCAGCCGATTCCTATTGGGAGAGCCACAGACTCCACTTGAAGCACTGCTGTGGCTAATGGGAAGCTATTGAGGAACCTGAGAAGCATGTATGCAGCTTAGAAGAAGCACAGTTAGAACCACAGATGGCACAATGGACTGGTTCAAATTGAGAAAGGAGTACGTCAAGGCTATATATTGTCACCCTGCTTATTTAACTTATATGCAGAGGACATCACGTGAAATGCCAGACTGGATGAAGCACAAGCTAGAATCAAGATTGCCAAGAGAAATACCAATAACCTCAGATATGCAGATGACACCACCTTAATGGCAGAAAGCAAAGAAGAACTAGAGTCTCTTGATGAAGGTGAAAGAGGAGAGTGAAAAAGCTGGCTTAAAACTCAACATTCAAAAAACTAAGATGATGGCATCTGGTCCTAACACTTTACGGCAAACAGATGAGGAAAGAAATGGAGACACTGGCAGACTTTATTTTCTTGGGCATCCAAATTGCAGATGGTGACTGCAGCCATGAAGTTAAAAGATGCTTGCTCCTTGGAAGAAAAACTATGACAAACCTAGGCAGCATATTAAAAAACAGAAACATCACTTTATTGACAGAGGTCCATGTTGTCAAAGCTATGGTTTTTCCAGTAGTCATGTACAGATGTGAGAGTTGGACCATAAAGAAGGCTGAGTGCCAACGAATAGATGCTCTCGAACTGTGGTGCTAGAGAAGACTCTTGAGAGTCCCTTGAACAGCAAGGAGATCTTACCAGTCAGTCCTAAAAGAAATCAACCCTGAATATTCTTGGAAGGACTGATGCTGAAGCTGGAGCTCCAATACTTTGATCACCTGATGCTAAGAGCCAACTCATTGGAAAAGACCGTGATGCTAGGAAAGATTGAAGGCAGGAGGAGAAGAGGGCGACAGAGGATGAGATGGTTGGATGGCATCACCAACTCAATGGACATGAGTTTGAGCAAACTCCAGGAGACAGTGAAGGACAGAGAAGTCTGGCATGGTGCAAATGGGGTCACAAAGAGTTGGATATGACTGAGCAACTGAACAACAACAACTGAGGAACTTTGAGCAGAAAAGAGACATCATCAGAGCTAAACTTGAGGGCAAATCAAGAGTATTTTATTTAAGATGGTTGAAAAAGGAGTGACCAAGGATTACCAGCCCCTGAGAAACCAAACCCTGAGAGTTTGTGTATAATGTACATGAATGCATTTTCGTCATAGCTTCGATCAGATTATTTTAAGGGAAGCCATTACCCAAAACGGTTAAGAATCACTGGCCCATGATTTCTTTCTGAGGCTTGCAAAGCCCCAGGAATTATCAAAGGTTTTCCAAGCACATCCCTACAAGCAGTAACAGTGCCTGTTTCAATATCGATTTTTAAATTAATGACTATTTCAAATATTTAAAAATAGCTCTAAAATTGAGTGTGGTTTGAGCAGAAGGTGTGCACAGCAGCCAGACTGCACGGCGCTCAGAACCTCATGTGTGACTCACTCCGCAGCCACTATCACCAGCTGTCCTCCAGCTGTAGTCATCTAGTTGGTTGTGAGGTTCAAATTGTCATTAATCTTTTAGACCTTTGTGGTTAATTTATACCCAGAATGGACAACTGATTGCAAACAGGAAGCATAGGAGCATAGAGATTGAAAAATGCTAATATGGGAACGTGGATGCGATAGTCATTCTGTTCAGGTGTCAAGTCATTGATTCTCACTCCATTTCTGTGACATAGTAGAAAACAAACACAAGAGCAAATCAGGGGCCAGGAGATTGCAACTTCCTTAGTTCCATGGTCCACTGTGGAACAGAACTAAGGACCCAGTGCTCAGCATCATCTGGGAGCTTGTTAGACATGCAGAATTTCAAGCCCACTTCAGACTTAGTAAAAGGCCTCCCTGATAGCTCAGTTGGTAAAGAATCTGCCTGCAATGCAGGAGACCCCAGTTCGATTCCAGGGTCAGGAAGATCCCCTGGAGAAGGGATAGGCTACCCACTCCAATATTCTTGGGCTTCCCTTGTGGCTCAGATAGTAAAGAATTTGTCTGCACTGTGGGAGACCTGGGTTTGATCCGTGGGTTGGGAAGATCCCCTGGAGAAGGGAAAGGCTACCCACTCCAGTATCCTGGCCTGGAGAATTCCATGGCTTGTGTATAGTGCATGGGGTCACAAAAAGCCAAACACAACTGAATGACTTTCAGACTTATTAAGTCCATCTTCATTTTTATAGTCTTCATTAACAGAATTTAAGAAGCACTGGTTTGGACCATAAAATTAGCAGCCTTCAGGGATTTCCCTGGTGGTCCTGTGGTTAGGACTCCACACTTTCACTGATGGAGATGTGGGTTTGATCCTTGGTCTGGGAATGAAGATCCTGTGAGTTGCATGCCAAAAAAAAAAAAAAAAGTTTCCCCAATTAAAATTAGCAGACTTCATAGACTGATGTGCAAGCTAGTTATGCAAAGACAGTATTTTATAAGTGCATTCTCCATTGCAGTTTTAGATCTGCATTGAAATGCACAAAAACAAACAGTGGAAGAATGGAAAGCAACAGTTTTGAACTGAATACGGACTGATTAGTATGTTGGCGCTAGCTGAGAAGTGCAGGAACCTGGCTGTCACAGCAGTCATCTGGGAACTCTCCAGTGATACCAAGCCTGAGCTCAGCCCTCAGCCTCACACCAGAATCCCTGGGGTGGCCCATGAGTGGTGATGAGTGGTGACCAAACCTGCAGCTCCCATTCATCTGATTAAGGATGTCAAAAACAATGTTGCAGCAGAAAATACAGTGATGACTGTATCAAATTTGGCTTTTCACTTATTGGGACTAAGACAGCTCCCATCTCTCAGGTGCTGTTTGTTTGTTTGTTGTTGTTTGGCCACACAGCATGTGGGACCTTCCCAGCAAGGGATGGAACCCATGTACCCTGCACTGGCAAGCGAACTCTAAACCACTGAACCAGCAGGGAATCCCTACACTGGGACTTTCTTCTTGTGGATTTCAATTGTAGACATTTGAAATTGCATTTGATAAAGCCCTGTGATTTGCAAACCAACATATCAGACTGACATGGGAGCTTTTCAGAAATGCAGAATCGCAGGCCCCCTATGAGACCAACTGAATTGGAATCTACAGCCTAACAAGACCCCCAGGGAGTCTCATACACATTAAAGGTTGAGAAGCACTGTTAGGAAACCCACTAATGAAGCCTCTACACACTCTACACACTGCTTTTGAAATAACACAAATCCCCCCACCCCCCAAATTAAGAATTGTTGAACTTCTGGTGGCACAGTGAATAGGAATCCTCCTGCCAATGCAGAGGACACAGGTTCAATCCCTGGTCTGGGGAGATTCCACATGCTGTGGGGCAACTAAGCCCGTGTTCCATAACTACGCTACTGAACTCCAGCTCTAGAGCCTCAGGGCAGTGACTACTAAGTGCTTAAACTACTGAAGCCCAGGCACCTAGAGTCCATGCTCCACAGTAGGACAAACCATCACAATGAGGAGTCCATGCACCAAAGTCCATGCACCGCAACAGAGAGCAGCCCCCACTTTCTGCAATTAAAGAAAGTCCTTCAGTTCAGTTCATTTCAGTCGCTCAGTCATGTCCAACTCTTTGCAGCCCCATGAATCACAGCACGCCAGGTCTCCCTGTCCATCACCAACTCCCAGAGTTCACTCAGACTCACATCCATCAAGTCAGTGATGCCATCCAGCCATCTCATCCTCGGTCGTCCCCTTCTCCTCCTGCTCCCCAATCCCTCCCAGCATCAGAGTCTTTTCCAATGAATCAACTCTCCGCATGAGGTGGCCAAAGTACTGGAGTTTCAGCTTTAGCATCATTCTTCCAAAGAAATCCCAGGGCTGATCTCCTTCAGAATGGACTGGTTGGATCTCCTTGCCCTTAGGCAGTAACAAAGACCCAGGGCAGCCAAAGATACATTGTTTTCAATTAAAGGGCATTGATCTTTTTTTTTAATTATCAAGAATCATTGCATTTCAGTCAAGGTTTCCACAAGACTTTTGACAAGGGGGCCAAGATAATTCAAGAAGGAAGATGTAGTCTTTTCAATAATGTGCTGGGACCATTGGATCTCCACAGGCAGAAAATGAAGCTGGACCCCTACTTTTCACCATATGCAAAAATTAACTCAAAAGTGCATCACAGACCTAAATATAAGAGCTAAAAAGATAGAACTTTTCAGAGAAAATAGAAGACCTTCATGACCTTAAATTAGGCAAAGCTTTCTTAGATATGATTGCAAAACTGCAAGTGACAAAAGAAAAAAGTAGATTAATTGGACTTCATCAAATTTTTGACCTTTTGTGCTTCCAAGGATACTGTCAAGATAGTGAAAAGACAACCCACCAAACAGGTGGAAATATTTCCAAATCACGTATCTGATAAGTTCAGTTCAGTTGCTCAGTCGTGTCCGACTCTTTGCGACCCCATGAATCGCAGCACGCCAGGCCTCCCTGTCCATCACAAATTCCCAGAGTTCACTCAGACTCGCGTCCATCGAGTCAGTGATGCCATCCAGCCATCTCATCCTCGGCCTTCCCCTTCTTCTCCTGCCCCCAATCCCTCCTAGCATCAAAGTCTTTTCCAATGAGTCAACTCTCCGCATGAGGTGGCCAAAGTACTGGAGTTTCAGCTTTAGCATCATTCCTTCCAAAGAAATCCCAGGGTTGATCTCCTTCAGAATGGACTGGTTGGATCTCCTTGCAGTCCAAGGGACTCGCAAGAGTCTTCTCCAACACCACAGCTCAAAAGCATCAATTCTTTGGTGCTCAGCCTTCTTCACAGTCCAACTCTCACATCCATACATGACTACTGGAAAAACCATAGCCTTGACTAGACGGACCTAGTCGGCAAAGTAATGTCTCTGCTTTTGAATATGCTATCTAGGTTGGTCATAACTTTTCTTCCAAGGAGTAAGTGTCTTTTAATTTCATGGCTGCAATAACCATCTGCAGTGATTTTGGAGCCCAACAAAATTAAGTCTGACACTGTTTCCACTGTTTCCCCATCTATTTCCCATGGAGTGATGGGACCGGATGCCATGATCTTCATTTTCTGAATGTTGAGCTTTAAGCCAACTTTTTCACTCTCCTCTTTTACTTTCATCAAGAGGCTTTTTAGTTCCTCTTCACTTTCTGCCATAAGGGTGGTGTCATCTGCATATCTGAGGTTATTGCTATTTCTCCCGGCAATCTTGATTCCAGCTTGTATTTCTTCCAGTCCAGTGTTTCTCATAATGTACTCTGCATATAAGTTAAATAATCAGGGTGACAATATACAGCCTTGACGTACTCCTTTTCCTATTTGGAACCAATCTGTTGTTCCATGTCCAGTTCTAACTGTTGCTTCCTGGCCTGCATACAGATTTCTCAAGAGGCAGGTCAGGTGGTCTGGTATTCCTATCTCTTTCAGAATTTTCCACAGTTTATTGTGGATTTAGAATATATAAGAACTCTTACAAAGAAGTTTTTTTTAAAAAGACAGAACACTGAAAAGTGGGCAGAGGATCTAAATAGACATTCCTCCAAAGAAGATATAGAAATGACCAGTATACCCGTGCAAGACGCTCAATGTCATGAGCCATCAGGGAAATGCAAATCAAAACCACTGATGTGAATAGATAACTAATGAGAACATATTCATGAGACTCAGTGCTCCGTGGTGACCTAAATGGGAAGGAAATCCAAAAACAGAGAGGACATAGGTAAATATGTAACTGATTCACTTTGCTGTGCAGCAGAAACTAACACAACATTGTTAGCAACTATACTCCAATAAAAATTAAAAAACATGATTTGAGATTCCACTCACAATCTGTAGAATGGCTACTGACAAAAAGACAAATAATAACCATTTTTGGTGGAGAAGGGGGAAAACAAGAACCCTCATACATTGCTGGTGGCAATGTAAAATGATATGGCCTCTGAAAGTAATAGTCTGTCACTGTCTAAAAAAATTAAACAGATCTACCCAGTGATCCAACCATTCCACTTCTAGACATATACCTAAGAGAACTGAAGACATATAGTCACCTAATACCTCGTATATAAATATTCTAACAGCATTGTTCACAACAGACAAAACGTGGAAACAACCCAACTGGCCATGTGATCATGTGACCTGATGAGTGAATAAATAAAATGTAGTAGATCCATACAAAGGAATATAATTTGGGGGGAAAAAGAAACGAAGTACCAACACATGCCGTAACAGGAGTAAATCTTGAAAACCTAATGCTAAATGAAATAAGCCAGACACAAGAGGCCATATTTTGTATGATCCCATTTATATGAAATGCCCAGTCATGTCTCGAGACAGAAGGTCAACGAGTACTTGCCAGGAGAGAGGATGAATGAGGAGGGACTGCAAAGGGGGGTATGAAAATGGTATTAAATAATGGTAACATTTGGGCAACTTTGTGAATATCATGAAAGCCCCTGGATTGCATACTTTAGAAGACTGAGTGGTGTGATGTGTGAACTCTCTCTCAGAAAACAGGTTATATGGTTGTTGGGATTTGTTTTGTTTTGTTTGACTACACCTCGAGGAATGTGGGGTCTAGTTCCCTGTCCAGGGATCAAACCCGTGTGCCCTGGGTGGAAGTGAGCAGTCTGAACCCCTGCACTGCCAGGGAGGTCCCCTGTACTTTTTAAATTTCATCCTTTCAGAGTCCGGTGGGCAGATTATGAACAGGGATTGCCACGTGGCGGCACACCACTTTGGCTGGTGAATGAAAATATCCTCTGCCCTCTGCCAGGGATAATAATAGAATGAGGTGAGTTTGTAAGAGGAGAACTTCAATAAAGCCTGAAGAAACGCGCTGTCCCCCTCGCCCTTCCCTGAAATAGCTTTTCACAGAAGTCCAGTGAGGTCACAGGTGAAACCAGGCTCAAAACCTCCCAGTTCTCCTTAGCCCTGCCATCTGTCCATCTAACCAACCTCACACTGGCTCAATAAATAGTAGAGTGAAGGGAAGAGACCCCTTGCCATACAGGCAGCAGGAAAGCAGCAAGGAAAGACTTGTATTTCAGGCTTGTGAAATCAAACTGCTAAGTTCAAGTCTCAGTGATGAGCCCCGTGTCCTGAGCAAGTCACTGTGTTGGGTTTGGGATGGACTTGACTGATTTGACTTTACCCTACTTACCAAGCTGTTAGTGCTTCGAATGGGAATGAATCTGCCCACAATGCAGGAGACTAGTGTTTGATCCCTGGGTCAGGAGGAGGAAATGGTAACCCATTCCAGTATTCTTGCCTGGAGAATTTAATGGACAGAGGAGCCTGGCAGGCTACAGTCCAGGGAGTTTCAAAGAGTCGGACACCATTGGATGACTAACACACACACACACACACAAGCTGTTATCCTTTCACCAATGCTGGCAGATACACAAGACTCCTGGGTCAGAGACGAGTAACCTTATTACTTATAACCCAGCGAGCAGCACGAATTGCATCCATTCCCTCGCGCCTTGAGTTCCTCAGTTGGTGACACAACAGGGACCCAGGTGGATGATTTGTGGGCAGTAGTTGCCGCTGAGGAACACTGAGCTTGGGGGCTCTCCCTTCCCATTGGGAGATAAAGAGCTACATCCTTCAAGGCTATTCACTCCAAACACAACCCTGAGACATAGCCCAGTTGAGGAAGTGGTCCTGAGCTTGCATGCTTGGCATCCTCAGCAAGAACATTCAGAGATGCTCAAGATCCACGACGGACTGCTTCATCACTTCTCGTGAGAATCACCAGCCTCTCCGTGCCTTCGTTTTCTCAGCTATAAACTAGGGGCAAGACAGTCACCCTCCTCACAGGGTGGTGGTGAGGATTAGAAGACATAAAGCACACACAGTGCCTACCCTGGAGGCCTCATCATAGAAGTGCTCCCTAAATTTTAATACCATCCTTTTGGGAAGGAAGAGGGAAAATGTGTTGTAGATGTCAGAAGGCTTTCCATGGAGGAGAACTTCAAGATCCAGAATGATAGACACAGTTTCCCTGCTCACTTCCTCCCCACTGCCAGCTACCTGTGGTACCTTCAGCCAGAGCATCTTACTGTTTCCCCTGCAAAAGAAAAGGCAAACCCTCTCAATCAACTTTGTGTCCTCAGGGTCAGCACAGTGCCTGGCACGAGGGGAGAACTTAGAAAAATTTTGTTGAATGGATGAATGAATGAATGAATGAATGGAAAAGTGAAGGCATAAAGACTCTAAGCAGGCAGGAGGGTCTGGGATGAAAGACCCTGGTGGGGGTTAACCTTGAACAGGACTATGCGCCCCCAGTATGGAGAGGAGAAAAGGATGGAAGGCAGATTTGAACAACCTCAGTCACGGTAGAGAGAAGGGGGCTGACATCAGAAGACCCTGAGAGTGAAGGGAAAGAGATGATTCACAAGGTTGCCAGGCAACAGTGCAGCTGCAGCATATTAATCTGAAATCAAACCAACTGGCCAGTTTCAGGAACTTTCCTGTTGATAGGGTGAAAGAGATAGGAACTGAGGAAGGAGTGATGGCATCCTCTGCCAGGAACTTGGGACCAGCCTGGTGAGCTCTGAAGCAGGACCAGGGCGGCAATCTGGAGCATCACACACAACCGAAGTGACCAACCATGTGGCCGGGACTGGGGAGGAAAGTGAGGCCAGGAAGTGTAGGTGGTTTGCGAGGACTCAAACGGGAGAGGAACTGGGGGTCCAGCAATGGTAGATTCAGCAGAAGCCAGGCTTAAGGAGAGAGGGTGGAACAGAGGTTGTGAGCAAGCAGGAGCAGCAGTACCCAGAGACCAAAAAGAGAGATTAGGTTCACAGCTCAGCCACCTCACCTCCTACATGTGAGACCGGGGGCAAACAAGTCAACCTGGCTGACCGTCTCTAAAATGCACCTGTGAACAGAGTCCTCTCACGGGTACTTTCAGAATTATTTTCCCACTTAAAACCACTATCGGGAATCTCTGGCGGTCCAGTGGTTAGAACTCAGAGCTTTCACTACTGGGGGCCCTGGTTGAATCCCTGTTTGGGGAACTAAGATCCTGCAAGCTGCGAGGCATGGCCAAGTAAGTAAAACCACCACCTGACATTGCTAAACAAAACACTTGCTAATATTTTATTATTAAAAAATTCAAACACACAAAAAGTTGGATTTTAATGTGAACATTCATACACCCATCGCCTAGATTCTATAATTTATATTTTGCTGTTCTTGATCTCATATCTATCCAGGTGTCTATCTTGTTTTTTCAGGCATTTCAAAATAAATGCACAGCACACTTTGCTCTAAGCACTTCATTAACTAGAGTTCAGCATTTGCAATAGTTTTTTAAAATAAAATTGGCACACCATGAAATGCACAAATCGTTAAGTGTGCACTCAATGGATTTTTACCAAAATGTGAGTTCAGTGGGTTTTGACAGTCAGTAAACAGGGTCCCAGGCTTGATTTTGAGTATTAAGTGAGGTAATATGCTCTTATGCAGCAGGGGGAGGCATTCATGTTAAGATATGGGAGGCAAAACAGGCCCCAGGGTGGAGGCCAGGATGTGACCAGGGCTGCGGGAGGCAGAAAAGGTGGGTAGAACTGAGGAGCTGTTGTGAGGCCTGCCTGCAGGAGGAAGCACAAACCTGCAGGGGAGGAAACTCACCAAGGACAAGGAGGGAATGGATATTCTGGGAGTCAGCCAGATGCCACCGCGCTGAGGATAAGCCTGTGGAAATGAAAGCACCAATGATGAAAATAGCAGCTCTTACTTAGAACTGGGGGCTTCCCCAGTGCCTCAGCGGTAAGGAATCTGTCTACAGTGCAGGACACACAGAAACGCAGGTTGGATCCCTGGGTCGGGAAGATGTCCTGGAGGCGGAAATGGCAACCCACTCCAGTATTCTTGCCTGGGAAATCTCACGAACAGAGGAGCCTGATGGGCTACAGTCCATGGGGATCGTAAAGAGTCAGACGGGACTTAGCGACCAAACAACAGCTCGAATTTGCCATGGGGCAGAGACCAAGTGAAGGCTACGGGCATCTCCTTAAGCCTCACCACTACCCTCCATGTAAGTAAGCCCCCCCGCCCTGCTAGCATCCCCTCCAATCTGTGTCTCGCCTTAGATGGCATCCAGGAAGTGCCACAGCTGGGACTCGAGCTTAGGGTCAGAGCCGCCTTACCTCATCCTTTCTTTCAACAAATGGCAGTCCTGCACACAGACTCCCGCCTGGGCCGCACCCCAGCTTCTAATGTCAGAGGACCCGGCTGCAGCCTAGTGTGGGAGGTGGGTTTAGAGGTCCCTGGGTGATCCTAAGGTGAAGTGTGGGCTGAGCACAGTACAGGCCCCGGTGGGCATCAGGTGAGAAGGTGAGGGACTTCCCTGGTGTCCAGTGGCTAGGACTCCGATGGCTAGGTTAGGACTTCTGGTGGCTTGGGTTCGATCCCTGGTTGGGGAACTATAAGATCCTGCATGCCATATGATCCGGCCAAAAAGAAATAGGCTCCTTGCCATAGCCTTAAGACTAGTCCATGGGCTTCCCTTGTGGCTCAGCAGTAAGGAATCCGCCTGCCAATGCAGATGACACAGGTTCAAAGCCTGACCCAGAAGGACCCCACGTGCCTCGCAGAAACTAAGACCCCATGCCACAACCAGTGAGCCTGTGCCCTAGAGCCTGGGAGCCCTGGAGCCGGCGCTCTGCAACTCAAGAAGCCCCCGCAGTGAGAAGCGCACCACAGGTGGAGAAAAGCCCGGCAGCAGCCAGGACCCAGCGCGGCTAAAAAATACATAAAAGTGTTCTTAGAAAAAGACTAGCCCTGCTCTCCTCTTCCCCTTCGTGAGTGTCAAATTCCTTCCTCCTGCCCAGTCTTTCTGAAGGTGAGAGGCAGGGCCAGGGAGCGAAGGCAGAGGCTAAAGCTCGGCCCGAGAGCATCACGTGGGCTGTCTTCTCTTGGTCCTGCTACCTCACGACCCTCAGACAGCAAGTGAGGCCAGAAGTCGTGAACCCACGTCCCCCTCCCAGCCCCTGCCCTGGGAAGGATAGGGGATGCCCCAGTGGACACGAATGGCACCCAGGTGTCACTGTTTGTCCCGGCACCTTCACACCCTCCAAGGCCCCGTCACCTGAGGCAGGTGACTGAGTCATCATCAGTCTCTCCTTTTTTTTTTAATATCAATAACCGATTAGGAAGACAAACATGGCCTCCCAGACAGCAGCTCGTCAGAGATTCCCCAAGGCCGGTCCTGGCAGGAGGGAGTGTAGTTGGGGGCACTGGAGAGAGGTTGCCCTGGAGAGTCTCCCCCCTCAGGGAGGCTTCTCCCCTTGATGGGGAACCATCACTATGGTCTATTTTGTGTGTTCCCCTCCCCAAGAATCTAAACTCCACCAAAGTCATGAGAAGATCAGTGATACTCACCTCTTATTCCCGGGGCCTCATCCAGACCCTGGTTTTCAGCACACAGTAACTGAAATGAAAATGGACTAGAAGAACAGCCAAAAGCTTTGAGGAACAGCTCTCTTAATCGCCCTGGGAAAATCACCCACCAACTCACGCAGAGCCTGTTCTCACTGACGGAAACCTTCAAAAGGCTGGAACCCCTGGGACTCACTGTCTAGTGTTGCTGTGATAAATGAACACAAACTCCGAAGCGTGAAACAACACAAATCCAATCCCCCACAGTTCTGCAGATGAGGAGGCCAGGTACAGCGTGGCCCGCTGGGCCAAAACAAGGTGTCCCCAGGGCTTCTTTCCTTTCTGGAGGGGCCAGGAATAAATCCGAGTTCAAGTTCATCCGAGTTGTTGGCCGAGTTCCATTCTTTGCGTCTGTGGGGGCTGAGTCCCTGTTCCTGGCTGGAGGTCAGCAGGGACCACTTAGGCCCTTAAGGCCACCTGCCTCCCTCGTCTCGTCCTCCCTCCATCGTCCAGCCAGCAAGGGCTGGTCCTTCGCACTCTTCAACTTTTTGCTTCATCCTTCAGCCACATCACTTCTGCTTCTAGCCGAGGACTGCTTTCTGCTTTTAAGGGCTCATCTGATTAAACGGGCTCCCTCCAATCACCCAGGATGAACTTCCTCTTTTGAAGTCAGTAATCTTAATCACATGTGCAGTGTCTCTTTTGCCACATCTTCCCAGGTCCCAGAGGTTCACATTGTGGGTCTCTTTGGGAAACCATTATTCTACCCACCACATCCCCACTGGGAGGAGAAAGATCCCAAAACTAGGAAGATAGAGACCTGAGTTTCAGGCCCAGCTTTCCTTGATCGGTCGTGTAAAGTCAAGACAGGGATTGCTTCGCTTGTCTGGGCCTCAGTTTCTTCATCTGTAGAATGGGGACATGCTCACACTTAAGTCCAAGGATTATGGTGAAGAGCAACTACATTCATTCTTGCAGAGGATTTAGTGCCTGCACTCTGCACGGTTGTTACAGTGAGGACAGGGGAGGGGGCTGGGCCCCAGGTTCTGGGACCTGCTCTTCAACTTGGTAGACCCAGAAATTGGATTTTCTGGTGTTATAGAGCCAAGATTCCACACCTGGCCTCACCAATTCCAAAGCCCTCTGCACACCAGTTGGTGCCGGCCTCTGAGAGGCCCAGCCTCCACAGCCTCCCTCCCTGCCTCTTTCAATAGCAACTCATGGCAAGCATCCCTCTGAGCCATGGCAAGCAGGAGAGAAAACCCTGGATTCAAAGACAGTGCTTTTTAGGGAATGACGTTCTTCAGTCCTTGGAAGGGAAGAAGCTACCCTGTGTATGCAAGATCCTGCCACATTCACCCTTCACTGCAGCCGTGTGAGACAGGAATGAGTGATAACCACTTCACAGATGAGGCTAACTGAGGCCAGAGAGGCTAAGGGGAGAAGATGCAAACAGATTAGATGCCCACATTGTTCTATGCCCTGTGCTTTAGGTATATCTTCTTCAAGACTCCTCTCTAAATTATTTCCTTCATTTCCAGGGGGAGAAAACAGCTCAGAGAGAGGGAGCCATCTGCCCAAAGCTGGAAGAGGGCAGTGCCAGGAAACCCTTCCCTTTGCCATAGGACAAACTCCCCTTGTGAGAACACGCGTGTCTGTGATTGCAAGACCCCCACCCGACCCCCGCATGCCCGTGAGCGCCCACTAGCAGTAGCCCTCCACCATCATCTGTTGAATGAGAGTACTGGCTTCTATTCTGTACAGTGGCCACCCCTCCAGGCCAGAATACTGGAGTGGGTAGCCTTCCCCTTCTCCAGAGGATCTTCCCAACCCAGGGATCGAACCCAGGTCTCCCGCACTGAGGGAGGATTCTTTACCACCTGAGCCAGAAAGGAAGCCCGTTGAATGAGCGTACTGGCTTCTATCCTGTGCAGTGGCCACCCCTCCAGCAACCAGCCTACAGAACAGCCAAGGGAGCATAACCCCCTCCTCAGCAGAAATCAAGTCTCTGTCCCTGGACAACCAACCAGGGCTCTGATGAAAGCTTATAATTTCCCATTACCATAGCAATGCAAACATCTCTATTCCCCCAGGATGTGAGCAGAGCTGCTCCCCACCCCACCTTTTCTCCCAAGCCCCCTCAAAGTCCTTTCCATCTCTGAGATTCTGTGATTCAATTAATTATCAACAATGTCTGCCCCGTTTTTGTCATTTTCATGTACTCCATCTGCTGAGTCACTGAGTCCTGCTCCAGATGAGACTGGTTATTTATCAGAACATTTGGCTACTGGTTGCCATGGACACCTCACAGCCTGCTTCTTTCATCACCTATTCATTCTCAGCAAGGTTGGCTATAAGCGTGGGTACCATAGCCCCTTATACAAGATCCGAGAGACATCAAAACTCCCCCAGACAGGGAGGGGGCCTGTTGACGCATGAACAAAAGCAAAATCTCTAGTCTCAACTGTGGAAAAATCGAACACAGCCTAGAGCTAGTTACATCCATCCAAACCAGGTCAATGCAGCAGTTTATCAAATAAGTCAACTAAACATACCATTCGATTTTCTGGTTTTCTGGCAAACGCTTTAGTCTGTTAACCACTTTAAGATGTAATTTTATATTGAAAGGTGCAGATTAATATCTCACTTTGAAAACAAGACAAGGGAGGGAGCTGGAAGTGTACGAGCCTCAGGGAACTGGCTGGGGGCAGGGTGGGGGTAGGAAGGAGTAGGGGAGGAGGGGCAGACTTGAGAGATGATGGGGAGCCCCAAGCTAAATCCAGCTCAGTGCAGACAGCATCAAGGGCGTGGGAGGGGGGGACACTCAGGATTCTCCAGGTAAATCAGGTGAAGGGGCTTCAGAGGCAACCAGGATGCAATCACCAGGCAGAGAGAAGGGGGCCATCAGCCCACGGCCCATTGCTCCTGATAACCGTGACACATCCTGTTTGCAGAGCCTGACAGAGGGGACAGGGGATCAATACCTCACTCCACACTCACACACTCCCTGTTCTTCAAACATCAACCTGTCGTGAAACACACCTTCTCTGAATCTAAGGTCACTTGGTTCATCTAAATGGGATGTGGTCCAAGGGATGATCAGCATGTGTCTGACCCTAAGGACATGGCAAAGGACTCTACCCCTGACCCCAGAGTGTCTGTCTCCCACCTGCCTTCATGTCCAACTGAAAAACTTGCCCCCACCCTGTTCCTACCCCTCACCGTAAAGATCAGCTCCCCTTTTCTTCCCCCACATCCGGATGATGATTGAGGACAGGGTGGGGCAGGGGTAAGGTACCTGTGCCCACCCCTATTCCTCTGCAGTGGGGCGGTTTGGGAGGGGCCTTGAGGGTTTATAAGTCAGGGCTGGAACAGCCAGCAGAGCAGAGGAGTGAGGCTCCGGGCCAACAGTAGCATCACCCACCTCCCAGCTCCGCAGGTGAGACTGCCCAGGAAGGGAGGGGAGAGGCTGGGACGAGGGTTGATGGGACCCCTACCCTCATTAAGTTACCAGGCTCACATCTCAGTGTGTCCGGGGCTGGGACCCTTCCTTTAGCCCAGAGCTGGGTTAGGTCTCAGCTCTAGGATCCACCCTGGCATCCCAACCCTTGCCTTCAAGCTGCCCCGCTCCCTCAGCCAGGGCCCTGCCCTGACTCTCTGACTCCATGCTCACCCCAGCCTTGAGGGGTTAGGATAAGGCTATCCTCCCATCTCTCAGGTAAGAAAACTGAGGCCCAGAAGGAGATGTGACTTGCCCCAAGTCATACAAATTGGACAGGATTGGAACTGGAACTCATCTCAAGCTTTCATAGACCAGCACTGCCTCATGGAACTTTCCATGATGGTGGTAATGTTCCATAGCCTCGCTGTGAGATACAGTACTGGCCAGCCACATGTGCACTAGAAATATGGCTAATGTGTGAGGGAGGAATTTTTTAATATTTATTTTCATTTCTTTATTTGACTGCCCCAGGTCTTAGTTGAGGAATGCGAACTTCTAGTTTCAGGATGTGAGATCTAGTTTCCTGACCAGGGATCAAACTTGGGCCCACTGCATTGTGAACTCAGAGTTATAGCCACTAGGACCACCAGGGGAGTCCTAAGGAATTTTTAATTTTGTATTAATTTAAATGTAAACAGCCAGGTGTGCCTGGAGGCTGCCATATTGGACAGCATTGCTCTAGAGCATAGATTTTTCAACTTTGTTTCTTTAGCAGAAGAACTCTTTCTCTCCCAAAGGAAATTTAACAGAGAAAACAGATGAAAGAAGTATTTCATGTATACAAATGTGTTCTTTGAAGGCAATGTTTTTATCATTTGCTTTCAATAAAGCCAATCAGAAAAATGAGGCTGAAAGAACATGAAACTGTTGAATCCTCAGAATAGAATTTGAGATTTTGAGCATCCATTTTATTTTTGTATTCTGGTTTTCCCAAACTTGGCTCACCTTGATGCTGCTGCTACTGCTGCTGCTAAGTCGCTTCAGTCGTGTCCGACTCTGTGCGACCCCATAGATGGCAGCCCACCAGGCTCCCCAGTCCCTGGGATTCTCCAGGCAAAAACACTGGAGTGGGTTGCCATTTCCTTCTCCAATGCATGAAAGTGAAAAGTGAAAGGGAAGTCGCTCAGTCGTGTCCGACTCTTAGCGACCCATGGACTGCAGCCCACCAGGCTCCTCTGTCCATGGGATTTTCCAGGCAGGAGTACTGGAGTGGGGGCCAATGCCTTCTCCAGCTCACCTTGATACAGAGCTGCAAATGGTGACAGTTTCAGGGTCTTTTTTTCAGCTGGTAGATTGTAATGAGAGGAGATGTGCATGCTAAGTCCCTTTGGTCATGTCCGACTTTTTGCGACCCCCATGGACTGTAGCCCACCAGGCTCCTCTGACCATGGGGGTTCTCCAGGTAAGAATACTGGAGTGAGTAGCCGTGCCCTCCTCCAGGGGATCTTCCTGACCCAGGGATCAAACCCGGGTCTCTTATGTCTCCTGCATTGGCAGGCGAGATCTTTACCACTAGCATCACCTGGAAAGAATCAGAGGATAGTCCTTAGTTAAGTGAGGATGGCAGGAGAAACTTCCCTACCACAGTGTGACCCCACCATGCGGTGAAGTTGCTGTGGGCTTCAAAGAGATGCTGTGTGCTTCTGAGTGTGTATATCCCATCCATATTACTATGTAAAAGTTCACTTAAATCGCAAGACTTTAACATTATAGAGCCACTCACATGGCCTCAAATTCTACAGAACAGTTTGGAAAGCCTTGCTCTGAGTTACAAATTCCTTGCCTTTAAAAAAGGGAACGCTTGAGATTGGAGGATCAGGGAGGAGATGGTAGGACCAGGAGGAACAGTCCACATGCTCATGCAGAATTGCCGATCTGTCAGCAGGGAGGAAGGTCCACCCTGCCTCTGGGTGCCTGGACAACCCCACCTTTAAGCTCAGTCCCTCCTTTGCAGACAAGATGCAGCGACTGTGTGCGCATGCGCTGATCTTGGTGCTGGCTCTGGCCGCCTTCTGCGAAGCTTCTTGGAAACCCCACTCCCAGCTGCAAGACACGCCCATCGCTCCAGGGGCCAATAGGGGCCAGAAGCCGCTCAGGATGGACCGGCTGGGCCCAGCCTCGCACCCCCGCAGGCAGCTGGGGCTTCAGGATCCGCCACACATGGTCGCAGGTAGGAGCTGCTGACAACCGTCCCTGCTTGCCTCACCCTGCCTGGTTTGGCCAAAGCGCCCAAGGCCGGTGGCCCTGGCCACGGTCTCCAGAGCCTAGATGTCCTTTCCCCCATCCTCACCTCCTCTCCCATTCTGACCCTCAGACCTGTCCAAGAAGCAGGGGCCATGGGTGGAGGAAGAGGAAGCAGCGTATGGATGGATGGACTTCGGCCGCCGCAGTGCTGAGGAAGGGGACCAACATCCCTGAGAACCGAGCTTTGGAGCCCAGTCACCTCCTGGCCCAGCCCAGCCCCATGAAACACACATCAAAATAAACTAGCTTCCAATGGATCAAGTTGTGTCAAGTGTCAGAGGGCAGGGCGTGCAGGTTGGGGCAGGGCTGAGCTGGGAAGGAGGGTTGAGTACTACTCCAGGGGCAGAGACCATGGCAACGTCTCCTCCGTGTCCCCAGAGCCTAACATGGAACAACACTCCATAGTGCGGGGAGGTCCCTGGTGGTCCAGTGGTTAAGACTCTGCACTTCCAGTGCAAGGGAGATGTGGGTTCAGTCCCTGGTTGTGGAACTAAGATCCCACATGCCACACAGCTACCCTCCCCCCCCCAAAAAAAAACCACTCCATATTGTGTTTGGGAGAATAGACAGCAGTGTCACAACCAGAGTGAGCTTTCTAAAAGAGAATCAAATCACGCCATTCCACTCAGCCCTCCAGTGCTTCCCATTGCAATTAGAATACAACTTAGGCTCGTTGGGACTTCCCCGGTTAAGTCCTGTGGTTAAGACTCTGCTTCCACTGCAGGGTACACAAATTCAGTCCTGGGTTGGGGAACTAAGATCCTGTATGCTAAGCGGTCCAGCCAAAACAAGAAACCTAGACCCCTTGACAAAGCCTTCAGATCTAGCCCTGCGGTCTTCATCCCCCTCATGGATGCCAAATTTCCTTCCTCCCGCCTCTTCCTTTTGGCCATTCAAACACACCATGCTCTCTCCTGCTCTGAACCTTGGTTCTCATTGTTCACTGTGCCTGGAATGCTTTTCCCTGGGCATGAACATGCCTGGCTCCTCTTTTTCTCCCGGGTCTTGGTTGAAAGCCTTTTCCCGAGAGGCTTGCCCTTTCTGCTCCTCACCCTTCCCACGCAGCCTCCAGTAGTCTCTAATCAGAGCATAGTATTGTCTGTGGAGCACACTTCACAATCTGTAGTTGTTTTGTTTGCCAGTTTATTGTCTGCCTTCTCAGTTAGAAGGGAAACTCTGTAAGGGTGGGGACCATATGTCCTTCTTCCCTGCTGTATCCCAGTGCCAGAACAGGAGGTACCCCATAAATATTTATCACATAGATAGGCAAGCGGCTGGCACACACACTTGGCATTTCACCCATATTCCCTTACTGCTCTTATGCCTGTCACAGCATCCTGCCATAGGCACTTGCTGCTCTTCACCTGAGGATTTTGGCAATGTAAAGCAGCCTGGAAATTCTGGGGAGCTAGTGCCTCTGGAAGCATCTCTCAGTCAATGACAGATTCAAAGTTGGAGGATAAATACCCCACCTCTGGGACTTCACTGACAGTCCAGTGGTTAAGACTTCATCTTTCTGTGTAAGGTTACAGGCTGTCTCCCTGGTGGGGGAGCTAGGATCCCACATGCCTTGTGGCCAAGAAACCAAAACAGAGGCAATATTGTAACAAATTCAATAAAGACTTCAAAAATGGTCCACATCAAAAAAAAAAATCTTTAAAAAGAAATGCCCCAGCTCCCTCACCGCTGGGGTGGTTAATTCTGAAATGTATGCTACTCTGCCTTGCAGAGATCCTCAGCAGGACTCAGCCCTAGTTATCCGTAACAGTAATCTGATCAGCAATGTCGTTTCTTGGCTCCCTTCCCTTCCCTGTCTCATATCCTCAGGCTGCTCCTGGTGTTTCTTGAGATGACCACTCAGATAAATACTTGCTCTCAAATCCTTATCTTCCAGTCTGCACATGGGGGGACTCATCCCAAGACAGTGGGTACTAGGGGAGTTGTAGGAAGCAAACTCCTGTGATGGGATTCTGAGATTGGGTCCTGCACCAGTCAGACTCCATTGCTATGTTAAGTGGGATGCTCATAACTCCTGAATGTCACAATCATCTGTGGATTTTCTCATTTTACATCACAACTCCATTCTAGTGAGCCTGCCTCTCGGAGCCTTTTGACTCCTTCCTCAATACTCTGCTGAGGCAATTCAGGAGTCTTCAACTCAATTGCTGTAGACTGTTGTTTTGTCTGAGCTTCTAGGAGTCATTCCCAGTGAGGCATTAGGCTTCAAGTGTCTTTGCCAGGAAATTAAATCTTGAGTCATAAGAGAGCACCCTTAATGCTTATATCAATAAACTCTCCCTTGGGAATCCCCTGGTGACCCAGTGGTCAAGACATTGTGCTTTCACTACTATGGTCCAGGTTCGATCCCTGGTGGGGGAACTAAGATCCCACAAGCCACGTGGCACAGCCAAAATAAAGTAAAATAAACTTTCCCCTCGTGGCTCAGATGATAAAGAATCTGCCTGTAATTGAGACCGGAGTTTGATCCCTGGGTTGGGAAGGTCCCCTGGAGAAGAAAACGGCAACCTACTCCAGCATTCCTGCCTGGGAAATCCCATGAACAGAGGAACCTGGCAGGCTACAGTCCATGGGGTCACAAAGAGTCAGACTCCTGTTTGACAAGATAGAGGTCCTTCTTCCAGCCCAGAGGATTCCTGGAAACCTGGATTTCAAGATTCTTTTACTTTTTTATTTAATTGAAGTATTGTTTATTGATACTGTTGTGTTCACTTCTAGTGTACAGCCAAATTATTCAATTATACACATGTACACATATCCTTTTTCATTATGGTTTATTATAAGATATTTAACTTATATGCAGAGTACATCATGAGAAATGCTGGACTGGAAGAAGTACAAGCTGGAATCAAGATTGCCGGGAGAAATAGCAATAACCTCAGATATGCAGATGACACCACCCTTATGGCAGAAAGTGAAGAGGAACTAAAAAGCCTCTTGATGAAAGTGAAAGAGGAGAGTGAAAAAGTGGGCTTAAAGCTCAACATTCAGAAAATGAAGATCATGGCATCTGATCCCATCACTTCATGGGAAATAGATGGGAAACAGTGGAAACAGTGTCAGACTTTATTTTGGGGGGCTCCAAAATCACTGCAGATGGTGATTCAGCCATGAAATTAAAAGACGTTTACTCTTTGGAAGAAAAGTTATGACCAACCTAGATAGCATATTGAAAAGCAGAGACATTACTTTGCCAACAAAGGTCCATCTAGTCAAGGCTATGGTTTTTCCAGTGGCCATGTATGGATGTGAGAGTTGGACTGCGAAGAACGCTGAGTGCCAAAGAATTGATGCTTTTGAACTGTGGTGTTGGAGAAGATTCTTGAGAGTCCCTTGGACTGTAAGGAGGTCCAACCAGTCCATCCTAAAGGAGACCAGTACTGGGTGTTCATTGGAAGGACTGATGCTGAGTCTGAAACTCCAGTACTTTGGCCACCTCATGTGAAGAGTTGACTCATTGGAAAAGACCCTGATGCTGGGAGGGATTGGGGGCAGGAGGAGAAGGGGACGGCAGAGGATGAGATGGCTGGATGGCATCACCAACTCAATGCACATGAGTTTGGGTGAACTCTGGGAGTTGGTGATGGACAGGGAGGCCTGGTGTGCTGCGATTCATGGGGTTGCAAAGAATCAGACACGACTGAGCGACTGAACTGAGCTGAGCTGATTGAATATACTTCCCTGTGCTATCCAGGCCCTTGTTGTTTATAATGTTTTATATAGGAGATAGTGCGCTGGTAAAGAAGCCGCCTGCCAATGCAGGAGACTCAAGAGACATGGCTTCCATCCCTGGGTCAGGAAGATTTCCTAGAATAAGGGAAAAGACAACGCACCCCAGTATTCTTGCCTAGGAAATTCCATGGACAGAGGAGCCTGGCGGGCACAGGCCATGGGGTTGCAAAGAGCTGGACACGACCGAGCGCACACACGCACACACAGAGAGTGTGTATCTGCTAGGCCCAAACTCCTAATGTATCCTAACCCCTTTCCCGTTTGATAACTGTAAGTTGTTGTTTTTTTTAATGAGGTAGGGGATTTATTTATTTGGGCCTCACTGTGGGGCTTCAGGATCCTAGCGGGGCTTGTGATCAGGGATCAAACCTGGGACATGGCACTGAAAGCGCTGAGTCCTAACCACTGGGAATTCCCCGTAAGTTTGTTTTCTGTGTCTGTGAGTCTGTTTCTATTTGCGGATAGGTTCATTTGTGTCGTATTTTAGATTCCACCTAAAGTGATATCATATGGTATTTGGTTTTCTCTTTCTGACTTCTTTCACTCAGTAATCTCTAGGTTCATCCACGTTGTTGCAAATGGTGTTGTTTCATTCCTTTTTATGGCTGAGTAACAGTCCATTGTATTAACATATCACATATTCGTTATTCTTTCATTAGTTGATGAACATTTAGGTTGCTTCCCTGTCTTGGCTGTTGTAAATAGTGCAGCTATGAACACAGCATGTGTCTTTCAAAATTAGAGTTTTCTCTTGATACATGCCCAGGAGTGGGATTGCTGGATCATATGGCAACCTTATTTTTAGCTTTTTAAGGAACCTCCAAAAGGTTGGAATTAAAGGTGCCATTAAGGTATTAACTTGGGGATGTACACTGGGGGCTGGGATGCAGAATGTACTTTGAATCAGAGGTTCTTAAACAGTCCTGTATCTCTGACAGCTAGAACACATGAAGCCAGGAACCAAGCAGAAAGTGGCCCCATGACTATCACTGCCAGGCAACCACCTCAGAAATTTGTACTTACTCTCCCCATGATTCTGGACACTTTTGGACTAGAAATCCTGGTTCCTGAGGGGAAGTGTTTCCACAAAGGAAAACAGTAAAGATTCTCCTAAATCTAAGGTTATAGGGGCTTGCATTAAAAAGAATGAAATAATGCCATCTGCAGCAACATGGATGGACCTAGAGAATCATACTAAGTGAAGTAAGTCAGGCAGAGAAGGAGAAATATGACATCCCTTGTATGTGTGATCTAAAAAGAAATTATATAAATTAATTTACAAAACAGAAACAGACTCACCAACTTAGAGAAGGAGCTTATGGTTGTGTGGGGCTGTAGGGAGGAAAATGAGGGAAGAGATAATTATGGAGTTTGGGATAGACATATACACACTGCTATATTTAAAATGGATAACCAACAGGGATCTGCTGTATAGCGCATGGAACTCTGCTCATTGTTATGGGGCAGAGTGGATGGGAGCGGAGTTGGGGGGATAATGGATACATGTATATGTATGGCTGAGTCCCTGAGTGTTCACCTGAAACTATCACAACATTGTTTGTTAATTGGCTATACCCCAGCATAAGATTAAAAAGGTTTTCAAAATAAATTAAAAAGTTACAAGGGTTTGGGAATTCCCTGGCAGCCCAGGGAGTTAGAACTCCATACTTCCAAAGCAGGGGGCCCATGTTCAATCCTTGGTCAGAGAATGAAGATCCTGCAAGCTACACAGCACAGCCAAAAACAGAAATAAAGAAAAAAAATTAAAAATAAAGTTATAGGGATTTCCTGCATTTGGGGCTCTTCATGCCATTAGACTATCAGGCAAAAGTCGAGTACTAGCCAGAGTTACCGGCCCTGATTAACACAAGGAGCTAGCATCACTGCCTCATAGTGGGGGCAGGAAGGAGTATTTAGGGTCTGGCACTCAGGGGGATTCACTGAGCTGTGTCCTGGGGCTTCCTGCCTGGTGAGAACCGTAAACATGCAGTCGCTCCAACAATAGCCTGACCAGGGCCAACGACCTAGTGTTCAGACCTCTCAGGAATGAAGCTGTAGATTACTTCACCCAGGAAAGCAACCTGGACCAGCTGAAGTGCCGGCCAAAGAAGGGTGGTAGGGGAGGAGATGAGAAATATCATTTAGGGATTCAGGATCAATTGCAGCACTGGGGACCACAGCGTATACCACTCATCTTCCAGATGTAAATCTTCTTTATAAGATACTGTGATCAGCCACCATCTTAAACAAGCAATGCCGGGCCAGAGTGAATCCCAAATGGGACTTGAGTGCATCTGAGAGGCACAAGATCTGGACTGTAGCAGACCTTGTCAGTGACCTGCCCACACCCTCAGCACATGGTCAGCACACATTGACATGGTCCATGACAAACACAGATAGTCTCTGCCAGAGGGCTTTTCCCAGCACATGTGCTGAGAGACCAGAACACCAGAGAGTTAACGCCCCCAGGAGCAGCCCTCAGCCAGCGATGACTGAGTCTTGGTGGAGGCCTGCCCTAGTTTCCATGCCCCTAGGATGGGATAACTGAAATGGGTTCTAGATCTGCGTGTTTCCAACTTTAATATGCATGTGCATTACCTGGGGACCTCGTCAACATGCAGATGCTGACAATATAGGCGTGGGGTGGGACCCGAGATTCTGCATTTCTGATTAACTTCCAGGGGATGTTAATGATGACAGCACTCAGAGCTGCAACAGGCTGCTCTTCCTCAAGGGTTCCCCAGTAGGATTGAGCCTCCATATTTTTGGTAGCGCTGCACAGCCAGTGCAATATTGGTTCCCAAAACAGGGCTCAAACCCATGCCCCCTGCAGTGGAAGTTTGGAGTCTTAATCCCTGGACCACCAGGTAAGTACCATCGTTAGCTCCCTTCTGTTCTCAATTCCCTACTCTGCCCCAAGAGGGCTTCCTGGGATCATCTTCTAAATAAACAACTTGTTTTTTTTTCTTCATGATTAAAATCCTTATTATCAATGCTCTGGAAACACCTTCACCGAAAACGAGAACATGACTAAACCTCTCTCAGAACTGAGCTGTTGCTTTCCGAAATGATAAACTCTAAAGTGGAAATTGAACATTTCAAGGCAGACTTGTTACCAAATTTCTGAGACTCTGATCTCACCTTGTTTTCTGCCCCTCTCTGCTTCCACGTTTGAGAATCCTGCCTTGGCAAGAATCAGTCTAACAGCCTCCTTTAATGGAAGAAATGGCTCGTTTTCACATGCTGTTCTGGGGGACCTCTACCTAAGACAGAGGTGACTCTCCTTGCTTCACCCTTCACAGCTGGGCACCAGGGCAGGATCCCAGGAGCAGAAGGGATCAGGGAAGGAGGTCTGTCTAACTCGGGCTCTGAAGATCCAAGGGCTTGCATTCAAAGCCTACAAGCAGCTGTTTAACTCTTTGTAATTTTTGTTTACTTTTGGCTGCGCTGAGTCCTCGCTGCCTTGCAGGCTTTTCTCTAGTTGTGGCTGCTCTCTGGGGCTCTCAGGGGCTGCTCTCTGGTTACGGTGCACAGGTTTCTCACTGCAGTGGCCTCTCCCTTTGCAGAGCACGGGCTCTAGGGCACGTGGGCTTCAGTAGTTGCAGCTCCCAGGCTCTAGAGCACAGGCTCAACAGCTGTGGTGCACAGGCTTAGTTGCCCCCAGCATGTGAGATTTCCCCAGATCAGGGATCAAACCTGTGTCTCCCACACTGGCAGGCAGATTCTTTACCGCTGAGCCACCAGCAGAGGCCCTGTTTGACCCTTGGGAGGGTAACTTTACCTGCCTGGACGTCAGCTTCATCACCTGATGATCATTTATCGTATCACCCATGCCAGAGGATTTGTGGCTATAATTATATATTTAATCAAAGACCCCAGCACATCATTCAACACTAGAGCCCATCCTCTCTCCACAGCTTTGCCCCACCAAAGTGCATGCGTGCACACACACACACATGCACACACACCCATGTGCACTCCCTGAGAAAGATGGCAGAGGTTGGGCCAGGTAGCACCCAGGTCCTTTATTTCCTGCACCAGCACAGACTGACAAGCAACAGGAGCGTGAGAAGCACTGTGGGGATCCGGGCAGATAGCAGCGGGGTCCTGGGCCCCGACTCCACTATCTGGGAGTAAAGATGGGGAGAGGGAAAAACACCTAGAACAAGGAAATGAAGGGCACAGAGGAGAAGATGTGGGTGGGTGACAGGGCCTTGGGAGGGGGCCTGGATACTCACAGGTCACAGGTGGGGAGGAGAGGAGATGGGGTAGGGAGGCCCCCACCAGGCAGAGGGAGTCCTCATTCACACAGACAGACACTTCCGGTTACAAAGAGTAATTAGAACTGGGAAGAAAGAGCCAGCAACAGGAGGTCCAGCTGGGTCTGGTAGCTGGTGGGGCCTCCCCCTGGGCTTCTTCCCCCCAGATCCACCACGTGACCCAGGCCCAGCAGCCACAGCTTTTGCACCAGCTGCAGAACAAGGGCCGAGGCTCCTTCAGCCTCTCCCAGGAGAGGCCTGAGGCTTGGGCCCTCAAGTTCCAGTCCAGGCTTGTCGGGGGTGAGCTGGCGACAAATTAGGGGTCCTGCTTTGGAGCATGGGAAGGGGGGTCTGGGGAGAGTGGGGCTTGCGCAGGCAGCAGAAGGAAGGGCCTCAGGCAGTCTGTGGGGCCTCTGCAGGCTGCTGGGGAACAGCAAAGCCTGGAAGAGAAGGGAGTGGATGTGAACTGGAGGCCTGAGGACCACAGGCTTGGCCTGGGCAGCACGCAGGGGCTGGGCCTGCTCAGAAGCTGTTGATAGTTATGCAGGCTGTCCGCTGCCCAGCCACAGTGGGCACCATCCAGGGTACAACCTGCACAACCATACGGGGCAACCCAGATGAGGCCACCCAGCAGTGACCAAAGGGCCATCCGAGTCAGGGCAGTCCAGATAGAATGATGAGGCTGCCGACAGGTATAAACTTCACAGCAGACCCAGCAGGCCAAGGAGGCACAAAGACCAGGTTAGAGAGGAGGGATGGGTAAGGGGAGGCATTATGGCATAGCAGTGAAGAAAAGAGCTTCACTGACCTCGAACAAATCACTCTGCTCTCTGAACCTCAGTTTCTCACCAAATGGGGATAATACCTCCCTACAGGGGTGTGAGGATTAAAGAAGGTAATCTGAGTCACAAAATCATCTTTAATTATTTCCATGAGCTCCTCAAAGGCAGGGTTCTCACGGCCCAGGACATGGCCTGTACTCAGTAGATGCTGCATCAACCTCTGGGGCTTCCAGCTGGGGAGAGGAGACCCTTACTGGACCCACCCTGTAGGAGACCCTAGCACACCTTCAGACTCAGCCAGGAAACCGTTCCGACTGTGGCCCTTGCTAGCAGAGGCCTTAATCCCAATTGCCTGGGGGGTCCAAGAAGGCCCCCCTTCCTCCCAGGCTTTGGGAGTATGCTGGCCATTTCCTTACTGGACCCACCCTGTAGGAGACCCTAGCACACCTTCAGACTCAGCCAGGAAACCGTTCCGACTGTGGCCCTTGCTAGCAGAGGCCTTAATCCCAATTGCCTGGGGGGTCCAAGAAGGCCCCCCTTCCTCCCAGGCTTTGGGAGTATGGCTGGCCATTTCCTCCTCCAGCCTCCGTAAGTCCTGGTTTGGCACCTCTGGTTCCAGGATCCCATGTTTGTTTTGGCCTGCTGCTGCCACTGCTGCAGAGTTGGGGGGGTGGGCCTTGGGAATCAGGGAGGGAGGGAGGGGTACAGGGGAAGGAGGCAGGCAGAGACAGGAAGCTGAGGCACAGCGGAAGGCTGCAGCCCAAGCCCTGACCCGCAGCCCAGCCCCCAGGACCAGAGGGTGGAGAACTGGAATCCTACGCAAATACCATGAAAATAAGCATCAGGGCCACAGTTCCCACTGCTGGGGACCTGAGGGGTCTACGTAAATGATATGCAAAGTCCATGCAAATCAGCATGCTGGGTGGGCCTGGGCTAGGGTAAGTAAGGGCTCACCTACCCTCACCTTTCATCAGCTTGACGATCTGCAGCTTGTCAGGCTGGCCAGAGGGAGGCCCCCACAGGAGCACTCACCTTTCTGGAGCATCTTCTGCCTCAGCTGCCACCTGAAATGGGCATCCTGCCAGTTGGCCAGCTGCTGGAGGACATACTTTATGTCCAGGTGCGAGGGGCCCAAGCCGCTGGCCTCCAGGGCTGAGGTCACCATGTTCATCTGAGTCGCTTCATCTACCTCCGGCTCCAGGTCCTCCCAGGCCTCAGCTTCCTCAGACACCAGTTCTGCCTCCTCTGTTATCCTCTCCTCAACTGGCACTGCCTCTTCTATGGCCCCCAGCTGCTCCTCAGGCACCAGCTCTTCCACAGGCACAAAATCCTCGGCCAGCATCAGCCCCTCCCCAGCCTCGAGCCTCTGCTCCTGTGCTCGCTCCTCTCTGTAGCGAAGCTCATATCTGGGCAGGCAGACAGGAAAGTCTTTTCCTACCCTCTCTAAGCCACAGCCTTCCCCTGCATCTGCAGCTGGGGGCTCCGGCCACCAGGGCTCCCACTCAACCCCAGGCTCTACACAGACCCTGATGGTTACTCCCTAGTTCTGTCCCAGCCAGGGGAGAAGGCAGCTGGGTACAAGCCTCAAGGCCTTAAACACCCAGCCCATGGCCCTGGCAAAAAGAAGAATGGTCACCAACACTGCTCAAGTCCCCCCTTCCCCCAGTAACTTCACCTTGCTGCATAGAACAGACTAGCAATAACATCTCCTCTGCCCCCTCCTTCATTATTCAACTTTCATAACCCATCCTAGTTGCCATAGGAACAAATCCATATTAGTAAGGCTCAGACAGGTCAAGTGACTTGCCCAAGGACACACAGCCAGGAAAGGGCTCAAACTGAGACTTAGTCCCAGCGTTCCCAGTTCCTAGGCCAGCGCCCATTTGCCTCTTAGGCTCTGTTGGGAGAAGTGAAGGCTTCAATACCCTCTTGGAGAGGCCTCTAATCAGAGGGCCACCGATGGGGCAAGATTTGAAGGCAAAAGGTTAGAGAGTCTCCCTCCCAAAACATCTCAGCCCAATTGGCCTGAGAGCCAGAACTTCTCCAGGGCTGCAGGATCACAAAGCCAGTGGCAGGGGGTTGTCTGGACACTGAAAAGTGAGAGCAAGTGAAGACGGAGACCCTGGTCAGCTTACCCCAGGTCTGATGTCTCCTCTGGAGTCACTTCATAATTCCTTCAATAGAGAAAAGGGCCTTTGCTGTCCCAAGGCAATGGGAAACTGAAAGTGTGAAATCCCTGGGGACCCACGGTGCAGAAAAATCCCAGGGAGAAGTGACAGACCCAGAACATTGACACAGAGGACTGGAGTGGAAGGGCCAGGGACCGATGAGGCAAGAGGAAAGAAACAACGGCGGGGGAGGAGGGTGATCGAGCAAACCCCTCCCATTACCAGAAAGGCTGCTGCTGACCAGGTAGGCAAGAGTGAGTGTGGGGCCGGCAAGGGACTGGGGCCCAGCACGCACCTTTCCATAAAAAACACAGGGTCTGAGACAATCCTCCTTATAGACACTCTGAGCTCCTCAGCCAGGCTCTCCTGGAAATCAGGAAATGCCTCCTATGGACGGAGAGGGGGAACATTACCAGAAGATCTCAGCAGAAGACCCCACACACACCTCCAGGCCCAGGAAGGAACTGCAGATAGACACAGGGCGCACAGAGGTAACAGGCAGGAGCCGGGGGCCTCACCAGAGGTACAGTGTATGTGTAGTGGGTGATGGAGCCAGCAGACGCTGGAGCCGCTGGCAGAAGGTCTTCACCTCCTCCTGGGCTTCCATCAGCATGTCCCCACACTCTGAGTACTTCTCCTGCAGGTCCTGCAGCTGGGAACCCACCCACAGGCTCTGATGGGACCCAGGCACACCCAGCCCAGATGCCTTGCCCACTCTCTCCCAAAGTGGCCGGGAAGCCTGGACAAAGAGGCAACAGGCCCAGACTCTAGACCCATATAATGACACAGGGTGACCCCTGGACTCTACTCCATTCAGGCCCCAACTGAACTGCTACCTGCCAGGCCCTGTGCCAGAACCTGAATATGTGGAAAGGACAGAGTCAGCCCCTGTTCAAGGAGCTGGTTAGACTCAGGCGGCCACCCAAGGGTCCTGGGAGCTCGGGGGAAGCCTCATCTCATCCTGGAGCTTCATCTGGATTTCTTTCTCCAAAGCCAGCTGCTTCTGCAACTTCTCAGTCTCAGCCCCATACTGGAAGGACCCAAGGCCAGTGAAACCCCACCCCAGGTCTCCCCACACCCCTGCAGCCCCTGCTGCCGGCAAGTCTCCCCAGGCACATCAGTGAGTGTCAGCAGCTCTTTAAAACAGAAGTCACATGAGACAAGGCCAAAAAAGGTGGAGTCACGTGGCCTGTTTCCTGGGAACACCCTGTGTCTCTCTTTAGGCTTGGTCCCTGGCTTGGGACGAGAGGACAGGACGAGAGGCTCCCTGATGTCTCCTCCAGCTCTGACTCTGACACAAGAGAGAGGCCTCTGAGCTGAGTCCCCTGGGGTGGGGGCAGGGAGAAGGGGGCATGGGTTCCGGGGGCTGTGACAGGAGGAGGAAGCCCCGCATATGCCCCGACGCACTGACCGGGAGCACTGCTGTAGTTTCATGACCTGGTCCTGCAGCTGGGTGACCTCCCTCCACTGCTGTTCATAGTTCTCCATCCTGAGAACCAGCACCTCCAACAGCTCGGCCATCTGCTGACTGGCCTCCGCTAGGGAGGAGTGAGGAAAAGTCAGCCCTGGCTCCCCGGGGCCCTCAGTCTCCCGATGTCCCCATCTGCCTGCACCCCGCCAGGTACCCAAGGTTCCACGGGGCTTAACATCCCTCACTCCGGTCTTCTTTTCAATAAACGTTTACTGACTGACACAGAGCAGGGTGCTGGGCAAGCGATCAGTGTCAGGGGCCAGCGTGAGGAATCTCACCCGTGACAGGGTCACGTGGCAAACTCAGATGGCAGGGCAATCTGAGTCATCGGATTTCTCCCTGGTTTTTCCTGAGCATGTGCCCCAATAATAAAAATTTGTTCTGTATTTGTCTGTTTCTCCACTGTTCTCTGCCAGTTTCTCAGAAAGAGTTAATTCAAAGCTTTAGCTTCAGGACATGGAAGCAACCTAGATGTCCATCAGCAGATGAATGGATAAGAAAGCTGTGGTACATATACACAATGGAGTATTACTCAGCTATTAAAAAGAATACATTTGAATCAGTTCTAATGAGGTGGATGACGCTGGAGCCGATTATACAGAGTGAAGTAAGCCAGAAAGAAAAACACCAATACAGTATACTTACACATATATATGGAATTTAGAATGATGGTAATGATAAACCTGTACACAAGACAGCAAAAGAGACACAGATGTATAGAACGGCCTTTTGGACTCTGTGGGAGAGGGAGAGGGTGGGATGGGTTGGCAGAGTGGCAGTGTAACATGTGTGATATCATAAGTGAAATGAATCGCCAGTCCGGATTTGATGCAGGATGCAGGATGCTTGGGACTGATGTACGGGGATAATCCAGAGAGAGGGTGTGGGGCGGGAGGGGGGAGGTGGGGGTCGGGATTGGGAGTTCATGTACACTCGTGGCTGATTCATGTTGATGTGTAGCAAAATGAATACAGTATTGTAAAGCAAAACAAACTTAAAAATAAAAATTAATTAAAAAAAAAAAAGCTTTAGCTTCCTGCATTTGAAAGGAGTGTTTCAGCCCAAACCCCTTTTGATAATGCTATAGCCTGCCTAAACAGGTTCCCCTGACCTTTTACAAGCTTGTGAATTGCTCGCAACCCCAGCTGTGAGGGGCAAAGGGGCCTTGAAGTGTTTTAAAGTTACAAACCTCTTCTAAGGATAGACTTCACTGTTGCCTCAATGATTGCTGCCAGACCTCCTTATCTGCACCTGGAAGTTTCTGCTATACAAACAATATTTGGAAATAGATATGTAGTAGTTTTTTTGATGTTAGCAACACTAGGCTTTTGAGTCTTTTACAAATCATTGTACTCTCGCTTGCTGTGTCCTTGCTATGTGAGAATGTAACTTTGTTTAGTGCCTCCTGAGAATGGCGCCAGACCTTGGAAGAAAGAACACTTATCAGAAAAGAGCTGTAAATTGTCGAATTGGCCTTTTGGCTGGAAGATGATGTAAATTACCTAAGACTTGTGTATACAATTAGGTATGCAGAGACTAAGCCTGCTCTCGATAAGAGTCAGGGTTGCTGTCATTGCCAAAATTTGTGAAACCCATTGATCTTCATTGTATAAAAAGGACATGTGAAAAATAAAGTTGGGGCCAGTTTCTCGGACCAGTTTCCTTGGGAACAGTTTCTCAGAGCAGTCTTTCCAGATCAGTTTTTCTCGGGAACAGTTTCTCAGAGCAGTCTTTCCAGACCAGTTTTTCTCGGGAACAGTTTCTCAGAGCAGTCTTTCCAGACCAGTTTTTCTCGGGAACAGTTTCTCAGAGCAGTTTTTCCGGACCAGATCTTCTCAGACGGGTTCTGCAGGCCGGTTTCTCTGACAGCTCACTCTCCTAAACTCGTTCTTTAGGGACATCTGGCTCCCACACCTCTCTCTCTCTCTCTCTATCTCTCTGTCCTCTTGTACTTTAACTCCAGGCTGAATTCCCATCTGGAGCACGAGGCTCACCACGTCTATTTACTTGCCCTGGCTATAATTTCTGCAAGAAAAGAGGACCCACGGTGGGGCCCCCTTTAGAGATTCAAGCGGACGCCGGTGGCCCACATAGATGGTGCAAACCTCTTGTCTTGAGGTTTTATTGGCTTTCCCCGTAAACCAAGTTATTCACCCTCCTATTTTCTAGTAATTTCCTGCTATTCTATCCTGTCCTGAGCTATCCTGTCCTATCCTGTCCTATCCTTTCCTATCCGCCTGCTCCGTCCCACCTTTGACTATCCCTGGATCCACTGGGGCTGGACCCCGGCAGATCAGCAAGACCAGCCTCAGACCACACTGAGCTCAAGGCGAGTGTGGAGACTGAGGGAAAAACAAATCACAACAGTGCAAATTATGAACTAAGGTGCAGCAAATGTAAAGGGTGCATCCAGGGCCCCAGCTGCCGCACTCAGCCTGGCAAGTCCAGCCTGGCAAGATCTGTGAAGCTAGGACCTCCACAGGGCAAGTAGGTCTCACCAGGCAGAAGCGGCAACAGGGCCCAGGCAGAGTGTGGAGGGGCCCAGAGGGGACCACTGGATGCCAGGAGAGAGTGCTGGAGCGGTGGGCAGGGCCCAGATGAGTAGGTCTGGGGTAGGGAGGGTGGGGTTTATCCTTTGGCCAATAGGGAGTTACTTGGGCATTTTAGGCAGAGGACCAATAGTCTGGCTTTAGAAAACTTCTTTGGGCTGTGTGCAGAAGGGCCTGGAAGAGCAGGAATGGAGGCAGAGAGACCATGTAACAGGTGGCCAGCTAGAGGTAGCTAGGATGGGGAAGAGGAAGGAGACTTGAGCCTTTCTTAGGAAGCAGAAGCAACAGAATGTGAGGACTCCTACTCCAGGGACCTGGCACCAGGGGGTCATTCAGGGAACCTGAGGGAAGGGAGGCAAGATTCGGGGTGAGGGCAACACCACTATTGTTCCGCTGTTGCCACCTCGAGTCTCTGTCTCCCCAGCCAGGCCTGAGCTCCTCGGGGACAAAGACTGTCTCACTCATCTTCATAACCGCATGGTCCAGGCACAGCCTCTGCCTAATACAGTGCCTGGGGGGATGGGGGCCCCCTCCCTCGCCCTCCCCCAATAACAAGAGGAGGCAGGCTTAAGGGAGCCCCAGAGTGCCTGTATACCTCTTAACTGTTTGCACAAAGCACTTTCTCAACCGAAACCCCTGAGAGGTCAGCAGGGCCAAGATGACTAACCCTCATTCTAAAGATGAAGGTTCAGAGAGGTCAAGGAACTTGTCCAAGCTCACACAGCTAGGAAGTGTCAGAGCTGTGACTTGAAGTCCTGGGTTCTTCCCTCTGCGCCTTGGGACAAGCCCCTACCACAAGTTACAAGTTCACGTACAAAACTGCTCCACACAATCCAGGATGAATATCTGTCCCTCCTCCTCAAGGTCGTCGAGTTGAGACCTGAAGGGAGAGAGAAAGGAAGGGGCTGGGGAGTCAACACCCTCTGCCCAGGAGCATGTCTTCTTCCCCCATCCTCACCTCCTCTCAAAGCTGCTCATTCTCCTCCTCCAGTAGCCGCAGCTGCTCCTGCAGGGCCTCCAGCTGCGGGCAGTGGTGTGACTCTGACTCAGTCACAGGAGTCCTAGCAGAGGGAGTGACGGAAGTCAGGGTGCACGGGCTTGGGGAACCCAGTTCCCAGCCCACCCAGGGCTTCCTCTCCCCCCACCCCACCCCCACCAATCCCAGGCTGATGTGGTGGCCTCAATTAGCCCCAGCAACCCCACTGGCAGATGCATGGCATTCCTGTTTCCAAACAAGGAAACTGAAGCTCAGAGAAGGGACCGCCCCAGACACTCATGGGGATTCCCTGGCGGTCCAGTGGTTAGGATGTGGTGTTTTCACTGCTGCGGCCTGGGCTCAATCTCTGGTCCGGGAACTGAGATCCTGAAAGCCATGAGGCATGGAAAAAATTGAAACAAAAATAGCGCAGGACACTCACAGCTCTGAGGCTTCACAGGGATGCTCAGGCCTCTGCTCTTCTTCTTCATCCCCCTCCTCTTCTTCTTCCTCCTGCTCCTCCTCATCGGAGTCTGAGTACACCTGAAGGAGGTCATCTCGCTGTCTGTAAAATCTGGCAGGGGAAGAGGAGCCCAGGGTTGGGCGCAGGCAGAGGCAGGCACAGACCCTGGCACAGTGAGTTGGCAGCAGGTCTGAGATACACCCCTCCCTGCTCCTCCCACCAGGTGCCTCCTCCTTGGCTGATTCCAGCATGGCTCCCAGCTTGCTGTTCTCCAACAGAACACTGTTTTGTTTCACCAGGGACTGGCCAATGCAGGCTGCCATGTTCAGGTCCCGATCTCTCTACAGAAGGACCTCCATCCATTGGGGAATAGGGTTCCTGGCTGCTGGGGTCTCCCAGACATGTGGGAGAAGCTAGGGGTCAGAGGGAAGCAAGGCCACTCGGGGAAATCCCCTCCATCCCCTAGTTCTCCAAGTAACCAGACAAGAGCTTACCATGAACCCACTGTGGGACCTGACTCAGTTTCCCCCTATGGAAAAAAGAGATCAGACCGGATGGCGCTAAGAGCCTCCAGCCTTAACATCCCACATCTACCTGTCTTCCACCAGAGGAACCTCCAGCTTGGCCCCCAGAGAGATAGCCAGGCGGGAAGACGCCTACCCATACAGACATAGTGAAAATGGGAGCCTGGCTGAGACTGAGGCTGGCCCGGGTAGGGCGGGCAACACGCACTTCCTCCAGCAAACTTGACATCATTTTGACCTCTTCTTGGGTGATCTTCTTGATGGGCGGACGTAGGTCAGGACACAGCACTGCAGGAAAAAGTGGGCAGCCGAGTCAGGAAAAAGGGAGCATATAATACCCAGCACCATAGCGCTCGGGGCTTCCCTGGTGGCTCAGCGGTAAAGAATCCGCCTACAATGCAAGCGACCCGGATTCAATCACTGGGTCGGGAAGATCCCCTGGAGAAGGGAAAGGCAACCCACTCCAGTATTCATGCCTGGAGAACCCCATGGACAGAGGAGCCTGGCAGGCCACAGTCCATAGGGTCGCAAAGAGTCGGACACGACTGAAGCGACTGAGCACGCCCCTTACTGCTCTCTGCCCTCAAAGCAAGGGCCAGCAAAGAGGATGAAGATGGAATTCCCTTTCTGCCGCCAATATCTTCTCCATACCCCGCGTAGTCAGCATTCCCTTCCCTGCTCCCAGGGCCAACTAGACTCAATTTTTCCCTCTTGGGGGAAGGTACTAAGTGAAGTACTGTAATCACAGTCCTACAGCGCCTGGAACCTAGGAGATTGGAGGCGGCTAGCGGAAGTTTAGGGCCGACTGACTCAACATCCCTTACCCAGAGGGCAGCCCTGGCCAGCTCACTGGAGCCTCATGGGTCACAAAAACAGACGCAGTCACTCATGCCTCACCTGTTGCGCGAGGCGAGGAGGAGGAGAGGCAGATTCTGTCTGAGGCTCCGCCCACCCCCAAGATTGTTTTGAGGGGAAGCCGGATCTTGATCCCGATGTTGGCAAAACCATCCCCTCTGTCCACCTACCTCCCGGTCGCTGGCTCCACGGACCAGCGCAGGCTCCGAGGGCACCCGGCAGCGCCTACTCGCAGCCCCCCGCCCCTCCCCTGGCACTGCGGTAGCCTTGCGAGGGGGTACTGGGAGTGCGCAGGTCTGCCGCAGCAACAGGTGCGAAGAGGAGGCCCCGGGGCCCGACCCACCGACGGAAGTCTGGGAACGAGAGAAGCGGGGAAGGATACGGGGAAGACGAGCCCCGAGCGGCGCCGCAGACCGTGACTTCGCTAGGGTGGGCGGAGGGTTGGGACTGAGTGCCAGCGCGCGCCTGGATCCGACGGGGCCTCCTCCTCCCTGCTGCTGCCCTAGTCCGACTAGTCCTCCTCTGGGGGCCCGGGGACCAAGTTTACTTTCCTCCAGCTCCAGAATAAAGGCGGCGCGCTCGGGGCCGGACACCCCAGGCCGCTGGCCGATGTAGGCAGCCGGTGTCTTCAAGATTCTCGTCGCCTTTCCAGTCCCCAAGCCAGTGGCTTGAAACGAGTCCGCGACGCATCCGAGTTGTCGGGTATGGACTGGACATTCCCCTGGACGGCCGAGAATGCGGATGCGCGCTGGGTTCCAGCCTCCGATCCAGCCACGGATGCCCGGCGGGCCCCGGCTAAGGGTCCCGAGACGGCTGTGGAACCGGATCCTGCTCTCTGTCCGGCCTCGGGTGCTTGCGCAGAGGCGGGTTCAGGCACGGCAGAGGGTCCGGAGCCGGATTGGCTGCGGATAGAGGAGCTGCGGCTACTGCCGCCGGATCCCCGAGTCCCGGCCGGTTCCAGACAGAACCCGGCCCCGACAGTTTAGGGGGCATCTTGAGTCCCCTGTTGACTCGCGCAGCTGGGGCTTTATAACCTGTGTCTGGACGTGCGCCCGCGGGGCCGTACCACGCGCGGGAGGGGGCGGCCGAAGAGCAAACGGTGGTGCCCGGGGCGAGGGGACGCGCCGCGGGACGAGTTTATGGGGGCGGGCCAGAGCGCAAAAAGTCAGAGAAGAGCGAGAAGAGGCGAGTGAATGTTGCAGCTGTTTCCGCGGACTTCGGCTCCGCGTACTGGGCTTTTCTCCCCTCTCCGACTCCGGAGAATGGTTTTTCCCAAAGCCGCAGCTTGCCGGGGCTTCGGGTACCCGGACTTGGAGGTCTTTAACTGGGGGACAGCCCCTAGTTCCGCTCCAGCCCGAGGCTTTTCGGCTGCCTTCCCTGGAGCTGATCTGTGAGTTGAGTCTCTCCCCCGTTGATTGGGGGATAGATCCAAACTCCAGTACGGTCTCCACGCGCTGCCAGGTCTGGCGCGTCACACTCTGATCCTGGCGCGTCTCACCCATCCTGGCGCTAACACCCCCGGTGCACCAGCCGCTCGACAACCTTCTTTCTTAATTCTTAAGTCGTCTTATAGCCTTTCCTCGACCCTTACCTCCGCCCTCATTCACTTTGCCCGCCCTGGCAAACACCCATTCTTCCGGGAGACCCCACGTAGGTGTCCGCATAGAAACTCCTCCGACCCGGTCCTCCTCGGCCCCGGAGCATCCTTTACGCGATGACCGCAGTGGTCACGCTGTGTCTGTCTCCAAAACAAAACCTGCGCTCAGCACAGGGAGCGTGTCCCTCAGAGCGCAGCGCAGGACGGGTCCCTGTGGGCGTCTCCGTAAACCCTGAATGAACTGTGGAGCGACAGAGGAGTTCAGAGGCCATTTCTGGGCCATTGGACTGAAGGAACCTACAGACCAAAAAACGGCTACATCGCTGATTCTTTTAAAGCCTCGGGATCGTTCTTGGTGCCCCAATTTCCTTCTCTTCAATACCGTCAGTCACCAAATCCTGGTTAATTTCCCTCCTAATGTGCCGCCTCCTTTTCAGCCCTCCTTCTGTTGATGCCTGATTCTCTCTCCTCATTCTCTTCTAAATTGTGAGCCTATGCTCCCATCCACCCCACCCCCATCCACATGAATCCATCTCTAATCTAACCCACCCCTCTCACTCACACCCCTATCCAAGCTAAGGATTATTCCAGGAGCCCTTTTCCTACAGCCACCACCCAAAGCCAGAGCCCAGGACAGAGGCTGTGCCCAAGGTCTCGGCCTGGGACAGAGCCTCCTAGTGCCGACTGCATGAGCCAGGTATCCATGACACAACCTGGAACAAGAGGCGCAACCCAGGAAGGGGAAGCAGAGTGTCCCACTCCATCCCTCCCACTCCCCCGCGCAACCACAAGCCTGCTCTCTATGCCTGTGAGTCTGTTTGTGCCATATTTTGGATTCCACATATGCGTAATATCAATGGTATTTTCTTTTTCTGTCTGACTTGCTTCACTTAGTGTAATAATCTCTGGGCCCATCTATGTTGCTGCAAATGGCATTTTTCATTTTTATGGCTGAGTAGTAGTCCATTATATACACACCACATCCTCTTTATCCAGTCATCTGTTGGTGGACATTTAGCTTGTTTCCATGTCTTCGCTATTGTAAATAGTGCTTTTATGAACATTGCCTGTGTCTTAATAAAATCTTGCTTTTAGGGAATTCCCTGGCAGTCCAGTGGTTAGGATTCAGTACTTTTATTACCAGGTCATGGGTTCAGTCCCTGGTCAGGGGACTAAGATCCCACAAGCCCCACAGTACAGCCAATAAATAAACAAAATCTTACTTTTAAAGTAATAATACCCAGACACACATTACCCCCTGAAAACTCCCTGTCCTCTATGATGAGTGCTGAAAATCAGTTTCTGGCATCTCTCCTACTTTGGCACCCAAAGTTTCCAATCTTACATAGTTTTACTATCATCCTGGCCAACAAGAGTTCAACTTTTTGGCAACACATTCACTCCTGTTTGGGGCTCCCATCTCACCCATCTGCACCTCTGCCATCCCTGCAGGATTTCTCCCAACTCTTGGAATCTGTCATGCTTTCATTCATTCACTCAACAAGTCTTCACTGAGCTCCTACCAAGGGCATGGTTCTGTTCTAGGATCTGGGGATACAGCAATGAACAAGACAAGTCCCTACACTCAGGAGCTTCCACTCCAGGAAAACAGATGAGGTAACACTAACTATGTAACCAATTCATCCTTAAGGAGATCAGTCCTGGGTGTTCACTGGAAGGACTGATGTTGAAGCTGAAACTCCAATACTTTGGCCACCTGATGTGAAGAGCTGACTCATTTGAAAAAACCCTGATGCTGGAAAGATTGAGGGCAGGAGGAGAAGGGGACAACAGAGGATAAGATGGTTGGATGGCATCACCGACTCAATGGACATGGGTTTGGGTGGACTCCAGTAGTTGGTGATGGACAAGGAGGCCTGACATGCTGCGGTCCATGGGGTCGCAAAGAGTCAGACATGACTGAGCGACTGAACTGAACTGACCTGAACTGAACACTAACTATAATGTCACATGATGACGCCACCTATGATATCCTCTGGTGGTGAGCACTGCGGAAGAGAACAAGAGCCAAATAAGTAGGAGGAGGAACAGATGCTACTGTTTCAGAAAGGGTGTTTTGGGAAGGCTTCCTTGAGAACATAACGTTTGGACAGAGACCAAAGTGAATTAAGCAAGTAAGCCCCTTCTATAGTCAATCCTAAAGGAAATCAGTCCTGAATATTCATTTGAAGCACTGATGCTGAAGCTGAAGCTCCAATACTTTGGCCACCTGATGCAAAGAACTGATTCACTGGAAAAGACCCTGATGCTGGGAAAGATTGAAAGCAGGAGGAGAAGGGGGTGACAGAGGATGAGATGGTTGGATGGCATCACCAACTAGATGGACATGCGTTTAGCCAGCTCCAGCAGTTGGTGATAGGGAACCATGGCGTGCTGCAGTCCATGGGGTCACAAAGAGTCAGATATGACTGAGAAACTGAACTGAACTGGTATGGGGGAAGAGCTGTTCAGGCATGGGAAAAGGAAGAACAAAGACCTCAAGAGTCGTGCATGATTGGATGCTCCTGGGATAGGACACCACCAAGGATTTTCCAGCAGGAGAGCAACATGGTCTTACTTACATTTATAAAAAGATTACTTTGGCTGCTGAGTAAAGCAGGAATTCCGGAGCAATGCTGTCCAATAGAGATTGAATGGGAGCCATAAACACAAACCACAGATGTAATTTCATCATTTTCTTTTCCATTGTGATTAATCATAGTGTGTTGAATATAGTTCCCTATGCTATGCATTGAACTTTGTTGTGTATCCCTCCTATACATAATAGTTTGCATCCGGTGTTATTTGCTCAGTCATGTCCAACTCTTTGAGACCCCATGGACTGTAGCCCACCAGGCTCCTCTGTCCGTGGAATTCTCCAGAGGCAAGAATAATGGAGTAGGTTGCCATTTCCTTCTCTAGGGGATCTTGTCAACCCTGGGATCAAACCTGGGTTTCCTGCCTTGCAGACAGATTCTTTACCATCTGAGCCACCAGGGAAGCCCCAAGTTTGCATCTACTAACCCCAAACTCCTCAGTCCAGCCCTCCCACACGCCCTACCCCTTGGCACCCACAAATCTGTTCTCTATGTCCATGAGTTTGTTTTGTTTCCTCACACACGTAATTTTAAATATTCTAGCAGCTGTATTTTAAAAGCTTACCTTTTAAGCCAAAAAACAGGCAAAATTAGTTTTAATAATATATTTTATTTAACCCAAAATATTAATCTCCAAAATATTACTTAAACATGTAATCCACACAATGATTAATGAGATTGCATTTTTATAGTAAATCCAGTGCGGCTATAACCTTACAACACATCTCAGTTTGAACTGGCATTCATTCTTGTCTTTATTTCCCCAAATGGAATCTGTCTTTTTTCCTACATGCTTTAAAATGTCTTCTCTTCATCACTGGCTTTCAGCAACTTGATCATGATGTGTTCTGGTGGGGTTTTCTTTTATGTTCCTTGGGCTTCACGGAGCTTCTTAGATTTGTGGATGTATAGCTTTCATCAGAATTTGGACACTTTTCAACTTTTATTTCTTTAAATATTTTTCTAAGTCTCTCTTCTAGAATTTCAATTCTAGTGGTATGTTAGACCCCTTGACAGCAACCACAGGGCACTGGGGCTCTGTTCTCTGTCTTTTTCTTTCAGCCTTTTTCTCTCTGTCTTCAGTTTCCATTGTCTCTATTGGCTTATCTTTAAGTTCACTGATCTTCTTTAAGAAACAAAAACAAATTTTTTTTTCTTGTGATGAGAACTCTTAGGATTTACTCTCTTACTGGTTTTCATATATAACATGCAGCAGTGTTAATTATATCTATCGTGTTATACGTTACATCCTTGGTACTTTTATCTTTTAACTGCCTTCTCCCGCTTCCCCCTTCCCCTGCCCCCCACCTCTGGTAACCACAAATCTATTTGGTTTTAAAGTAAAATTGACCTACAACACTATGTTAATTCCTGTTGTACAACAGTGACTCAATATTCCTCTACATTTCAAAATGATCACCATGGGAATTCCCTGGTGGCCTAGTGGTTAGGATTCCAGGATTTCACTGCCTTGGCCCAGGGTCAGTCCCTGGTCAGGGAGAGAACTGAGATCCCACAACCCCCATGATGTGCATCACAGCAAACTGTGGGAAATTCTTCAAGAGATGGGCATACCAGACCCCCTGACCTGCCTCCGGAGAAATCTGTATGCGGGTCAAGAAGCAACAGTTAGAACCAGACATGGCACAATGGACTGGTTCAAAATTGGGAAACAAGTACATCAAGGCTATAAATTGTCACCCTGCTTATTTAACTTATATGCAGAGTACCTCATGCGAAATGCCAGGCTGGATGAAGCACAAGTTGAAATCAAGACTGCTGAGCGAAATATCAATAATCTCGATATGCAGATGATTCCACCCTAATGGCAGAAAGGGAAGAGGAACTAAAAAGCCTCTTGATGAAGGTGAAAGAGGAGAGTGAAAAACCTGGCTTAAAACTCAACATTCAAAAAACTCAGATCATGGCATCCAGTCCCATCACTTCATGGCAAATAGATGGGAAAACAATGGAAACAGTGGCAGACTTTATTTTCTTAGGCTCCAAAATCACTTTGGATGGTGGCTGCAGCCATGAAATTAAAAGATGTTTGCTCCTTGGAAGAAAAGCTATGAAAAACCTAGACAGCATATTAAAAAGCAGAAACATCACTTTGCCCACAAAGGTCTGTATAGTCAGAGCTATGGTTTTTCCAGTAGTCATGTATGGATATGAGAGTTGGACCATAAAGAAGGCTGAATACTGAAGAATTGATGCCTTTAAACTGTGGTGTTGGAGAAGACTTGAGAGTCCCTTGTACAGCAAGAAGTTCAAACCAGTCAATCCTAAAAGAAATCAACCTTGAATATTCACTAGAAGGACTAATGCTGAAGCTGAAGCTCCAATACTTTGGCCATTTGATGCAAAGAGTCAATTCATTGGAAAAGACCCTGATGCTGGGAAAGATTGAGGGCAGGAGAAGCGAGTGACAAAGGATGAGATGGTTAGATGGCATGACCAACTCAGTGGGCATGAGTTTGAGCAGACTCCAAGAGATGGCAAAGGACAGGGAAGCCTGGTGTGCTGCAGCCCATGGGGTCACAGAGTTGGACTTGAATGAGCAACTAAGCTATGTATATATGTATACATATATATCCATTCTTGATTTTTTCAAAATTTATTTTTAATTGAAGGACATCTGGTTTTTTTAATTACTTATTTATTTATTTGACTTCATTGTGGCACATGGGCTCTTCCATCTTCGTTGTGACATGCAGAAAGTTTTAGCTGTGGCTTGTGGGACCCAGCTCCCTGACCAGGGTTTGAACCCGGGGCCCCTGCATTGGGAGTGCAGAGTCTTAGTCACTGGAAATGCCAAGGAAGTCCTATCCATTCATCTGTTGATGAAACATTTTGCTTCCATATCTTGGCCACTGTAAATAATGCTATTATGAACATAGGGGTACATAAAGCATGCGTGTGTTCCTATGGTTTGTCAGCAAAAAGTTTTATTAGTATTTCTGAAGTATAGTTGACTTTACAGTGTTGTGTTAGATTCTGGTGTACACCAAAGTTGTTCAGTTATATATATATATGCTTTTTCACATTCTTTAATTATACATGATTACAATGTACTGAATATAGTTCCATGTGCTATACAGTAGGACCTTGCTGTTTACCTATTTTATATACGGTAGTTTGATTCTGCTAATCCCAAACTCCTAATTTACACACTCTCTGATAACCTTCAGTTTGTTTTCTATGTCTATGTGTCTGTTTCTATTTTGTAAATAGCTCCATTTGGTCTCTTTTTTTTTTTTTTACTGCACCGCAAAGAATGTGGGATCTCAGTTCCCCAGACCTGCGCCTTCTGCAGTGGAAGCATGGAGTCTTAACCACTGAACTGCCAGAAAAGTCATTAAAAAAAAAAAAAATTTATTTTTGGCTGTGCTGGGTCTCAGTTGTTGCCCAGGCTGTATTCTAGTTGCAGTGCTCAGGATTCTCCTTGCGGGGGCTTCTCTTGCTGAGGAGCGTGGGCTCTAGGGCCTGTGGGCTTCAGTGATTGCAGCACGCAGGCTCAGTAGTTGCGGCACCCCGGCTTAGTTGCTCCTCTGCATGTGGGATCCCTGCCCCAGGGACTGGACACATGTCTCTTGCATTGACACAGACTCTTTCCCACTGAGTCACCAGGGAAGCTCCCTATTTTTTTTCACTCGTCATATTTTGTGTGCTCAGTCGCTCAGTCCAACTCTGTGGACAAGACTCTGCGTAGACTGTAGCCCACCAGACTCCTCTGTCCATGGGATTCTCTAGGCAAGAATTCTGGAGCAGGTTCTGATTTTCTACTCCAGGGAATCTTCCTGACCCAGGGATCAAACCCATGTCTCTTGCATCTCCTGCCTTGGCGGCGGATTCTTTACCACTGGGCCACCTGGGAAGTCATGTTTTAGATTGTACACGTGTGTGCCTAGTTGCTCAGTAATGTCCGACTCTACAACCCCATGGACTGCAACCCGTCAGGCTCCTTTGTCCATGGAGATTCTCCAGGCAAGAACACTGGAGTATCCTTGGAGTGGGTTTCCATGCCCTCCTCCAGGGGATCTTCCCAACCCAGAGATTCAGCCTGGGTCTCCTGCATTGCAGGTCGATTTTCTACTAGCTGAGCTACCAGGGAAGCCCATAAGTGATATCATTTGATATTTGTCTTTGTCAGCAGAAAGTTTCAAGACACAACCAAATCCCAAGGGCTTGCTATGGATGGAGAGGCTGGAGAACGCCAGGAGATGGCCATGACCCAGCATCAGCACAGCCCAGACTTCACAAGGTTGCAGTTCCTTGACTGTGTTACTGAGACATCTCTGCAGCTCCCATACCAAGCACAGAACAGGACTACAGTAGGGACCGTTCAATTTATACTGAATAGACGTTTTCTGAATTGAATCACCCCTGACCTGAGCCACTGGGAGGTTTGGGGTGAAGAAGAAAGAAGTAGGATGGAGAAGACAGAGATGAAGGGTACCCATCAAGCTCCCAGGTGACAGCGCCGTCTAGGTCCAGACATTGGTGCCTGGCAACTCTCACTGTGACCACCAGAGGGCAGTGCCAGTCCACGTACCACCATTCCCCACCCCCCAGCTCCCTCCCCTGCAGGCTCATCATCGCCCCACAGAAGAGGCAGTGCAGGAATGGTGACTCCATTTTTCAGATGGAAAAATCAGGGCTCAGATCCCTAGTCCCTCTGCAGTAAGCACTGTGGCCTGCCACTTAATGCTTGGGTCAACCAGGTTAGCCAGGGGTACTCTCCACCACAGACATGAACTTGGGGCACAGACACTCGGATCCCCACCCCTGGGCAGCACCCACTCAGCTCAGGCCACCTCCCCTGACCTGAACCTGGATAAAGCCACCTGGGACGGAGTTCCCTATGGAAGAACCCCTGAGGGTCAGTGCAGGGACAGGGCAGGCCAGGCACCAGCCTAGCATTTGCAACAGACTGGTGAGCAGGATGGAGGGGGCCCAGGATTCGGGAAAGCAGAGACCCTCACCCCCAGCCCCACTCTTGCTCCTTTCCTGCGGGCCTCAGGGGAGCCCTCCCTCACCTGGCCCCACTTCCCAACCACCACAGCACTTCCCAAAATATAACCCCGCCCCCCCCCCCCCCCCCCCCCCCCCCGGCCC
>SJXQ01006821.1:68174-108464 GCA_006408695.1 Aepyceros melampus
CCCCCATCCCTCCACCCCTCAGAGTCCCCTTTCCCTTACTCCTCCTCCCAGGACCCTGGCCAGACTCCAGGACACTGAGCCCTCTGAGCACTCCCCTGATCTGGGGCGAGGACATGGGGATGCTCTGCGGGCCTGAGTCCCTCAGCCACTGTCCTCTGTTGTCCAGGACAGGGAAGGGAGAGAGAAGCAAGGAGAGAGAAGACAGGGAAGTACCTGGGGTGATGGTTGGAATGCGGAGCAGGGGCTCCAGAGGGAATGGGCAGGACCCTGGGCAGAGAGCCATTTCCTCCACTCTGGGCCCCACCAAGCTGTCTGCCATAGGGGAAGGGAAGAGGTTCTTGTACCCTTAGAATACCCACCACCCACACAGACTGCAGGCTTGCTCCTTCTAAGGTTGGCCCCCTCCTCTAAGAAGCCCCCCATGCTCCCAGACCAGGAGGTCTCCTTGTTCTGCCCTCTCCTGGCATCCTGGCCTACCACACTCACAGTTCACCATCTAAGACTGACTGATGAGTTCAGTTCAGTCGCTCAGTCCGACTCTTTGCGACCCCATGAATCGCAGCACACCAGGCCTCCCTGTCCATCACCAACACCTGGAGTTCACTCACACTCACGTTCATCAAATCAGTGATGCCATCNTTGTTTATCTCATAACTGGAAGTTTGTACTTTGGCCACTCTCGCCCAATTCCCCCATCCTACTCCCTGGCTTTGACAACAACCAATGCATTCTCTGAGCTTCCCTCATAGCTCAAATGGTAAATATTCCACCTGCAATGTGGGAGACTTGGGTTGGGAAGATCCCCTGGAGGAGGGCATGGCATCCCACTCCAGCATTCTTGTCTGGAGAATCCCCATGGACAGCAGAGCCTAGTGGACTACAGTCCATGGGGTTGCAGAGTCGGACATGACTGAGAGACTCGGCACACAATGCATTCTCTGTTTCAATGAGTTTTTTTTTTTTATAGGTTTCACATATGAGTGAGATCATACTCTCCTTGTGTTTCTTGATCAGACTCATTTCATTGAGCATAATGCCCTTTCAAAGTCTGTCCATATTATTGAAAATAGCAGGATAGCCTTCATTTTCACGACTGAATAGTATTCGATTGTGCGCATATATACCACCTTTTCTTTATTGATTCATCTGTCAATGCACACTAATGTTGTTTTCATGCCCTGGCTATTATAAATAATGTTGCAATAAAAATCGGGGTGCAGATATCTCTTTGGGATATTGATTTTATTTCCTTCAGATTTATACCCAGAAGCAAAATTGCTGAATCATATAGTAGTTCTATTTCTAATTTTTTGAGCAATCTCCATAGTGTTTTTCTTAGTGGCTGTACCAGTTTACATTCCAACCAACCATACACAAAGGTTCCCCTTTCTCCTTATCCTCACCAGCGGTCATTATCTCTTATCTCTTTGAATTTCATGCCCTGGCTATTATAAATAATGTTGCAATAAAAATCGGGGTGCAGATATCTCTTTGGGATATTGATTTTATTTCCTTCAGATTTATACCCAGAAGCAAAATTGCTGAATCATATAGTAGTTCTATTTCTAATTTTTTGAGCAATCTCCATAGTGTTTTTCTTAGTGGCTGTACCAGTTTACATTCCAACCAACCATACACAAAGGTTCCCCTTTCTCCTTATCCTCACCAGCGGTCATTATCTCTTATCTCTTTGATGACAGCCATTCTACCAGGTGTGAGATAACAGCTTACTGTGGTTTATTTGATTTGCTTTTTCCTAATGATCAGTGATATTGAATACCTTTTGACACTGCTGTTGGCCATTGGAATATCTTCTTTGGAAAATTATCTGTTTTTTAGGTGCTTTATTCATTTTTGATTATTTGGTTTTTCCTTATTTTAGATATTAATTCCTTATCAGATGCATGGTTTGCAAAACTTTTTCCCCACTTTTTAGGTTGCCTTTTCATTTTGTTTAAAGTTTATTTTGCTGTTGCAGAAACTTTTTAGTTTCATATTGTTTCATGTGTTTACTTTTGCTTTCACTGTCAAATCCAAAACAAGCCTCAGCCTGACCCATGTCAAAGAGATTTTCCCTATGTTTGCTTCTAGGAGTTCTGAAAATATTTTTATAGATAAGTTAATTCTATTTATTGTTATAGATGAACTAGGTATGTCTGTATTTTCTTAACTATCAAGAGCAATGTTTTCTTCTATATGTTTTCTATTTCTTTAATGCTCTTCATCCTGTTAGTGTTTAAATTTTACATATTAGTATGATAGTTTCTCACATCAACTATGACAATAGTTTAATCAAAGTCAAATATTTTAATGCCAATATCACATTTATGATTTTGATTAATGTTGAAATTAAAATCTATGATTCAGGTCACCATTCTAGTTACAGATCTAAGGAAAGATATTTCAATACTGACTTAACTTATAATTAAATCTTCTCTTTGATTCTACATTGAATAGTTGTGGTGTCTGTTTCATCTTTTAAGGGAGGTCAGCTACCTCTGCCATAAGAGCCTCATTTTTGTGATATATGTGCTTCAAATTATAAATTTGGACATTGCTTTAAACTATAAATTTGGACATGGGGTATTCTTGCTCAAAAATATATATTATCCAATACTAAGAGAAATATAAACAGAAAGCCTACTTTACAAATTTTATGAAAAACAAGTTGATATTTGAATTCCATATATTCTAATACCTCTTTTCTTTTCCCTCTACTTCCAAAAACGCTAATCTCCTCTTCTGACCTCACTCTTCCCAATCATTATGCTGTTCCCAGGTTTCCCACAATACCCCACCATGATGATCCACTGGACTTTTTATTAAAACTTACTATTCCCTTATTCCAATCTGAATCCTCCCACTTAAGTAAATTGGGTGTTAGGGAATCAACATCTTACTTCTAGCAAATAATGCATTTTCTTTTTCTAACAAAATTTATAGGATTGGATTAACCTAAAGAACTCATTTCCTTGAAATGTATTATTTTCTTTAGAGACTATTTATTCACTTTTTTAAAAAAATGTATGCACAGGTGCTTCAGGAAATACTGAACACTACAAAAAAAGAAAAAGATGACAGAAATTTCAGGCAGGTATGTTAGGAGAGATACAAAAATAACAGGATTTTTGGCATCCCTGATTGTTTTATTCCAATCAAATGGATTTTAGAATAAATTGAAACTTTATCAGTAGTTTCATTCTTCCAGAAATGTCTATTAGGGCTCCACTCTATGTTATATATTGTGATAAATATGGACAGCATAATGGCATATGACACAATCCCTATTAGGCAGAACACAGCAGATGCTTTTCATACAGGTTTGTAAGTTTTAGAGGGAAGAGGACACAGTGCATTATTATGAAACTGCATGGATGGGGCAGTGAAGTCAGGAAACAGTAATCGCAAAACTTCAGAACTGTGAAACAGAAGTGTGTAAATAATGAATACACAGTCACAGTGTGGAATGGAAATGGGAATTTCAAGAGAGCTGAGGTTGGAAAAGTGAAAGAAAGTATAACTTGTCTGTCCTGCAAAGGAATTCAATTTTCATCCTTAAGACTGCAGAATTACTGATGGATAAAGCCTTTGACTGTGTGGATCACAATAAACTGTGGAAAATTCTGAAAGATATGGGAATACCAGACCACCTGACCTGCCTCTTGAGAAACCTATATGCAGGTCAGGAAGCAACAGATAGAACTGGACACGGGACAACAGACTGGTTCCAAATAGAAAGAGAAGTACGTCAAGGCTGTATATTGTCACTCTGCTTATTTAACTTACATGTAGAGTACATCATGAGAAATGCTGGGCTGGAAGAAGCACAAGCTGGAATCAAGATTGCTGGGAGAAATATCAATAACCTCAAATATGCAGATGACACCACCCTTATGGCAGAAAGTGAAGAAAAACTAAACAGCCTCTTGATGAAAGTCAAAGAGGAGAGTGAAAAAGTTGGTTTAAAGCTCAACATTCAGAAAATGAAGATCATGGCATCCGGTCCCATCACTTCATGGGAAATAGATGGGGAAACAGTGGAAACAGTGTCAGACTTCATTACTGGGGGCTCCAAAATCACTGCAGATGGTGATTGCACCCATGAAATTAAAAGATGCTTATTCCTTGGAAGGAAAGTTATGACCAACCTAGACAGCATATTAAAAAGCAGAGACATTACTTTGTCAACAGAGGTCCATCTAGTCAAGGTTATGGTTTTTCCANAACAGTGTCAGACTTCATTACTGGGGGCTCCAAAATCACTGCAGATGGTGATTGCACCCATGAAATTAAAAGATGCTTATTCCTTGGAAGGAAAGTTATGACCAACCTAGACAGCATATTAAAAAGCAGAGACATTACTTTGTCAACAGAGGTCCATCTAGTCAAGGTTATGGTTTTTCCAGTGGTCATGTATGGCTGTGACAGATGGACTATAAAGAAAGCTGAGCGCCGAGGAATTGATGCCTTTGAACTGTGGTGTTGGAGAAGACTTTTGAGAGTCCCTCGGACTGCAAGGAGATCCAAACAGTCCATCCTAAACGAGATCCGTCCTGGTGTTCATTGGAAGGATTGATGTTGAAGCTGAAACTCCAATACTTTGGCCACCTCATGCAAAGAGCTGACTCACTGGAAAAGATCCTGATGTTGGGAAAGATTGAGGGCAGGAGGAGAAGGGGAAGACAGGATGAGATGGTTGGATGGCATCACCGACTCAGTGGACATGGGTTTGAGTGGACTCCGGGAGTTGGTAATGGACAGGGAGTCCTGGCGTGCTGCGGTTCATGGGGTCTCAAAGAGTCAGACATGACTGAGCAACTGAACTGAACTGAACTGATAAGCAAGTCAGCAACATGATTTTCTACAAAGAGATCAAAACAAAGGAAGAAAAATTGAGGAATGACACTTAACTACTTTATTCTACTACAGGTTTGTTATTACACAAACTTAAAGACTGTTATTATTTTAAAATGATTATCTCTTAATGGTTAGTTCAAAAGGTAATAGTATTTTCAAAAAGGTCCTTTAATCTTACTCTTAGCAGAAGGTAATATAACTTCAACTCAAAAACTTTCCTTAATCAGACACCTTTCACTGTAGCTCTGGCACTTATTTCTACCTCTTTTCCAAACAATTTATATCATCTTACGATGCAGTTTTTTTTTTCATACTGTCCGTGGAGTCCTCAAGTCAAGAATACTGATGTGGTTTGCCATTCTCTTCTCCAGGGGACCACGTTTTGTCAGAACCCTCCACCATGACCCATAATCTTGGGTGGCCCTAGATCACATGGCTCATAGTTTATTGACTACATCAAAGCCTTTGACTGTGTTGATGACAATAAACTGTGCAAAATTCTTCAAGAGTGGGAATACCAGACCAACTTACCTGCCTCCTGAGAAATATGTCTGCAGGTCAAGATGCAACAGGAACAATGGAAAAGTTCCAAAATGGAAAGGAGTACATCAAAGCTGTATATTGTCATCCTGTTTATTTAACTTATATGCAGAGTACATCATGAGAAATGCTGGGCTGGATGAAGCACAAGCTGGAATCAAGATTACCAAGAGAAATATCAATAACCTCAGACATGCAGATGACACCACCTTTATGGCAGAAAGCAAAGAACTGAAGAACTTCTGATGAAAGTGAAAGAGGAGAGTGAAAAGCTGGCTTGAAACTCAACATTCAAAAAACTAAGACTTTGGCATCCCGTCCCATCACTTCATGGAAAATAGATGGGGAAACAGTGACAGACTTTATTTTCTTGGACTTCAAAAATCACTGCAGATGGTGATTGCACCCATGAAGTTAAAAGATGCTTGCTCCTTGGAAGGAAAGCTATGACCAACCTAGACAGCATATTAAAAAGCAGAGGCATTGCTTTGCCAAAGACCATCTAGTCAAAGCCATGGTTTTTTCCAGTAGTCATGTATGGATGTGAGAGCGAGACTATGAAGAAAGCTGTGTACTGAAGAATTGATGCTTTTGAACTGTGGTGTTGGATAAAGACTCTTGAGAGTCCCTGAACTGAAAGATCAAACCAGTCAATCCTAAAGAAAATCAGTCCTGAATATTCATTGGAAGGTCTGATGCTGAAGCTGAAGCTGGCCAACACTTTGGCTACCTGATGTGAAGAACTGACTCATTGGAAAAGGCTCTGATACTGGGAAAGACTGAGGGCAGGAGGAGACGGGGACGACAGAGGATAAAATGGCTGGATGGCATCATCAACTAAATGGACATGAGTTTGAGCAATTTCTGAGCAAAGTCTGGGAGTTGGCAGTGGACAAGGAAGCCTGGCGTGCTGTATCCAATGGGGTTGCAAAGAGTCAGACACAACTGAGCTACTGAACTGAATTGAAAATGCAGGTTATAAGCATTTTCGTGCCTCCACAATGATTGTCTTTTATTTGCTATCTACAGGCACCTTGAGTATTTGTAGTCTGTGAGAGTAGTTGGCAACTACTCAGCCTTTTATGTCAGATTTGTTTTTGACCCACCAACCTTGATTTGCAGGAATAGAAACAAAACAAACAGAATTGAAAGTTAGTGGATCCAGCAATGTTTTTCTCATTCAAACACTGTGACTTTATCAAGTCCCTTGGCCTTTACGGATTTTAGTTATATTAATTTCTCAATATGCAAAAGAAGAGGATCAGTATAGATCAGTTTCAATCTTGTAACCTGGAACTTTAAGACTCCTAGGGATGCCCCAAGTGGCTCTTAAAAAGATATGACCATGAAAGTAGATCTCTGTTTTTACCTTTTACTGCAAACTGAGCAGCTATTCTTTTATCTGTTGTATAAATTCGATTTGGGTTCCAAAATCATCACAGTTGGTGACTGCAACAATGAAATTAAAAGATGCTTGCTCCTTAGAAGGAAAGCTATGACAATCTTAGTATATTAGAAAGCAGAGACATCACTTTACCGACAAAGGTCTGTGTAGTCAAAGCTATGATTTTTCCACTAGTCATAAGCAGATGTGAGAGTTGGACCATAAAGAAGGCTGAGTGCCAAAGAACTGATGCTTTCAAATTGTGGTACTGGAAAAGACACTTGAGGGTCACTTGAATTGCAAGGAGAGATCATACCAGTCAATCCTAAAAGAATTCAACTTTGATTCTTCATTGGAAGACTGCTGCTGAAGCTGAAGCTCCAATACTTTGGCCACCTGATGCAAAGAGCAGACTCACTGGAAAACACCCTGATGCTGGGAAAGATTGAAGGTGAAAGTAGAACAGGACAGCAAAGGAAAAGATGATTAGATAGCATCACCAACTCGATGGACATGAATTTGAGCAAAGTCTGCGAGACAGTGGAGAATAGAGGAGCCTGGCATACTGCAGTCCATGAGGTCACAAGAGTCAGACATGACTTAGTGACTGAACAACAACAACAATATAATTAGGTATTTGTATACGATTTCATTTAAAGAACAGGTAAATCAACTAAAAAGAATTTGAAAATAACTATCTATATAACTCCCTGAGGTCCATTTCAGTTGTCACATTTTATCCTATCTCTTCTTATTTTTTTATTTCCCAGACATACTTCACAGTTCCTGTGTGTTGGCAGTATATATTAAAATGTTGTGTGAGAGATACAGCAAATGATACAATAAATGCCTCTTAAGAAAAGAATGGTCAAACACACTAATTGGCTTGTTAGCCCCCTCTCTAATATTGATAGATAGATAACCATTAATTTCCAGTCACTCTTCAAGACAACGGAGACAGAAAGTTCCAAACTCAGGCAATTACTTACTTTCTTGGAATCATCAGTCAGCTAAATCCATGCATTAAGCATCAACTGTTGGGTTGGACACCTAATATATTGCATGTATTTTTTAAAATCCTAACTATGTCAAGACCTACAGGAGCCTGTTTTTTTCTTGAAGATTTTACAGCCTATTAAGAGGAAAACATGTCAATAGATTGTTACAGCAACAACTGGTAAGTACTATTATAAAGTTATCATAAAAGTGCTATCAGCATCCAGAAGAAAAGGAATGTCCAACTCTGGCTAAAGTAGTAAAAATTCATAAATAAATATATAAACTGAGTTATGAAGAATGAAAGAGACTGTGCTGCATGGAGAAAATCTCTAAACCATGATGGCAGCAGGCAGCACATATGCAGAAGGCACAGAGGGAAGAAAACCTGGGGAGTACAAGGTAACTTAGGAGTTTGGCCTGGCTGCACCGCTCAGTACATTGGTGGTTGAACATCAAGAAAAAAAGCCTGCAGAGTTATTTTCCTTCAGATTAGAAATGTTCTTTTATATTATTGTAAAACTTTACAGCTTCATAATTTAGGGAATGGAGACTCAACAAAGACTTTTAAGGGGCAATTTGGCAGGATAGATTTGTCTTCTAAAAAAAAGATAACATGGATGTGGAATATGAAAGATGGGCTGGAGTAAGGAGGTGCAATGAGAAGAGCAAGAAAAGAGGCTGCTGTGGTAGGTCAGAGAGAAGGTGAAGAAGGCCTGAGAGATGAGAAGAGCAACCAGGCTGGAGAGAATACCTCAGGATGAGTTAAAAGATCTGGTGACTGGAAACAATGTGCTAATAGAATTCTAGCCTAGGAAAACATGAAAGCGATTCTCTGTTCTATTCCATTAACGATGAAAAAGCATTCCTTATAAACTCTATTTTTCACAAAACATGACTAGCAACTGTTATCTCTCTCAGATAAATATATAGCCAGTCCATTTGTGAAGACTAATGGATAACTTAATTAAGGCCTGACGAGATTCTCTAGGATAAGAGATAAAGGGCAGTTCCTATTTAACAGTCCCCCGTAGATGGATGACATAGGCATTATTAATGATTATTTAAGGCATTCCCCATCCTAATGAAGAATTAACACAGGAGCTCACCTTATCACTTGGAACATCTTGCCAGATAGTACAATCTGGAGTCTATTTTTGCTTGGTCAAAAAGCCTGACAGTTAGCCATGGCAGGCTATTAATCTTTGTGCTGACTTCAAGTACAATATCAGGGTTGTAATTTGGCTTGGGGTTTGTCACAACGGATTGTTTTCTGAGATAGCAGATGGTTTGGAAACCATCTGCCATGACAGACCAAACTGACTAGAATTTCAATTGTCTGTTCCAGGAGCGATGATGAGAAAGGCACATGCAGGAAATAAACTCTCCTGGTTTAACTGAAAATGACAACGAATTCATGGTCAGAACATTGACAGGTTACAAGAAAGAAGGGAAAATGAAGGGCAAGTGGGAAGTTCCTAATTAACTCCAATCTACTTCAAGTAAATTTCCCTAATTCAATGTTATTGCACAGATGAGGAAAGTCAATTTATACAATTCAAGGCTTGATTTTATAATTTTGCTCTTGAAGAAGCAGATAATCAAACAACAGAAGGAGTATAATAACTAGAGGCCTGGATTACAGTGATTCAGAGTGAGGTATCAGGTAATTGAATCAGACAGTTTATTCAGAGCAGGATGCAAATAAGTAATTTGGACATCTTAAATGAGCTCTGCCAAGTTAAAAGCCTCATGAAAATTTTGTAAATATGCCATGTGCCTTAATGCAATCTGAGAGTAGAAGGTAGTGTACAGTGATTTTGGACTTCTATTTGGCCATTATTATTATTATGGCTTTTAAAATGCTTCCCATGACATTCTTCCTGTGTAAATGAATATGTCCCAGGGACACTCTAGTAAATGAGATGAATTAATGTAAAATCCTAAATAATTCATGTGCTTGGAAGCCACTGAGACATTGCTCATATTTTTATAGAAACCAAACCACCTTGTGATGCATAAAAACATATCTGCATATGAAAATATCTCAAATATTAAGTATAAAGCTGTGCTTAATCTGCAAAAAAGAAGGAAACATATTAAAAGACTATAATAAAAACTACTTTATACTAGTAGAGATAACTAATAGGATTTTGATTTGATGTTTTGTTTTATTTCTTTTTTTTTTTTTTTGGAGCTCATTTCACTATCTTTGCCATCATTTCTATGGTTCTGAATTCAACTGGAGTGACATTAACAGAGGAGGAGGGCAAGTGAGATATGGAAGGGAGACTGGAACTAAAGAGGCAACACCGAGGAGCAGAAGGCAGTATGAGATGAATAGAGGCTGAGATATTTATGTCCCTGCCCCTGTCAAGGTCTGATTTTAGGCTTGTTATATAAAATTCTCAAGGTCACTGTTTTCTTATCTACAAAATACAATAATAGTATCAGTCTTAAAGCTTATAGTGAAATGAAAGTCTCTCAGTCATGTCCAACTCTTTGAAACTCCATGGACTATATAGTCCATGGAATTCTCCAGAATATTGGAGTAGGTACCCTTTCCCTTCTCCAGGGGATCTTCCCAACCCAGGGATTGAACCTAGGTGGATCTAGGTGGATTCTAGGTGGATCCTTTACCAGCTGAGTCACAAGGGAAGCCCTTAGCTTATAGGGCTATTATAAAAATTAAATGAGATAATATTAATATGTAGATTGAAGGGCATGAATACAGAGAAGGCACACAAAATTTTGAACCTACCTGACCATTCTGCTGCAGGAAAGGACCTTGTACTGCCAGCTTTTTCTAAAAAGGAATTTCTAGATGCCCCTTCAATAATAATAGGGAGACATAAACTGGGATTGTGAGTGAATATGGAAGACCATCTTTTTGGTCTTAAAGTTTAACCCTATCACTTAACAGTAGTTAAGTTCACTAGTTATTTAGACTCAGTTTCCTCATCTATATAGTAAGGATAATGTTAGTATTTACTTTATTGAAGGTTTGCAAGAATTAAATGAAATAATCTGCATTAGGTACTTAGTACAGGTCTAAGCACATGGCAATGACTCAAAATGTTACCTCTGAGTGTTCCATTGATTAGCTCCGCATAACAAGAGCCATGAAAAATTTTATCTGTGATAAAGGACAAGCACAATGATTTTTCTCTCCAGCATAGCACTGTGCTATGAAAATGCAAAAAACAGAATTTTCAGCATAAATGTTGTTTATGACAAAGACATTATGAAGACCTAAAATGAATGACCAATATCATTTATCATAGTTGCAAAAATTGTAAACAAGGTATTAAGTTTAATTCAGTAATATATAAAAAAGTATATATATCATGACCAAATGATGTCTATATCAGGAAAGTAAAGATTAAACATTCAAATCAAAGCTATATAGTAATTTCTATATATTAACTGAATTAAAAAAAAACAAAGCATAGTAAACTCACATAGATGTAGAAAGATACAGAAGCACTTGCCGAAATTCAACACCCATCTATTTTAAAAACTCTTACTTAATTATGAATAAGAGGTAACTTCTTTAACCCAGGAAACAACATTTACAAAAAACAAACAAACATCCTATATACCACATGGTCAAAAAGTAAAAATTTCTCCTCTAAGATTAGGAAAAGAAGATATCTGCTTTCAGTGCTTCAATTAAAAATTTTACTAATGGATATAACCTCAGTGGCAAAGTAACTAAAAGGTATGAAAACTGACAAAGAAGTATAGCTTGTTTCTTTTTTAATTGTTTGCATTTGCAATCTTAAAGAATCCACAAAACAATGACTAGAACTAAAAAGTGAATTTAGCAAGGTCATAAAATACAAAATTGAGACAAAATTCAATTACACTTCTACATTCTAACAGTAATAATGGGAAAGAGAAAATTTTTTGATTTGTATATTTTGTTGTAATAAATAAAACTCCCCACATTTCAGCAAAAACTAAAATGAGAAAAAAAAACAATAAAATATTGCAAGTTCACGACATTAAAATCCACAAAGTAATCTTAAGAGAAACACTTTGGCCACCTAATGCAAAGACCCGACTCATTGGAAAAGACTCGGGTGTTGGGAAAGACGGAAGGTACAAGAAGGAGGGGGAGGCAGAGGATGAGATGGTTAGATACCATCACCAACTCAATGGACTTGAACTTGAGCAAACTCTAGGAGACAGTAAAGGACAGGGAAGCCTGGCATGCTGCAGTCCATGGGCTTGCAAACAGTTGGACATAACAACTGAACAACAACAACAAAATAAATAAACACAGGATCAATACTATTGTCTGTTTTCCTGAATAGCAGCAGCTTTCAAACTTTTTTGTTTCAGAACTCTAAAATAGCTTTACAATTATTGAGGATATCAAAGAACTTTATTTTTTGTAAGTTACATTCATACCAAAACTGAGAAATGTTAAAATTCTAATAATTAATTTTGAAATAGCAATCCATTACATCATATTTGCATGTCTATAAAAATAAATACATTCTCCAAAACAAATAAAAAATAATTATAAGAGTGACACTATTTTACATCCCTTGCAAATCTATCTGGCTTAATAAAAGCAGTTTCTGATATATCTAAGACAGCAGCTTTTACATTTAGGTGTGTGTGGTGTTATTTTGTTGAAATATATGAAAAAATGCGATCATACACAAATATGTAGTTGGATAAAGGAGGAATATTTAAATGTCTTTTTCAGACAGCTGTGGTTATTCTTCTTTGGTACCATACAAAACTTGCCAAGGAAATTGAAGAAGCAATCACACTATGTTCTAACAATGGCTGTGGTTAAGGGAAATGCCTGACCCTACAAAAGTGCATAGAGAGAGCCACTAATTAGGATGTGAATATCAGAGAAGACTTTCTGCAAGAAATGATGGATAAGCTGAGGGTTAAAGAAATGTGAGTTAATGAGGGTTAAAGAAAATGTGTTCTGGAAAGGGGAAGTAGTCAAGAAAGGACATGGTAAGTTCACTGAATCAGAAAAAACTCATAATGACTTTAGTTTAGTGGTTACACTGAATGCTGAGAGGAGATAGAGGAATGTTAGAGGAAGGCCAAAGATGAAATTGAAGAGGTAATCAAGGTCTTGAATATGAAGGCTGTTTCTAAGTCAGGTAATAACTTTGGACTTCTCTATAGAGAGTGAGAATTTACTGAGGGATTTAAGTGGAAGAATGACAGCTCATGAAAGCTAAAAGTTTAAACAGAGATAGACAGGTCAGCTATATGAGATATAGCTCAGTTCAGTTCAGTTCAGTCACTCAGTCATGTCTGAATCTTTGCAATCCCATTGACTGCAGCACGCCAGGCTTCCCTGTCCATCACCAACTCCCAGAGTTTACTCAAACTCATGTCTGTCCAGTTGGTGATGCCATCCAACCATCTCATCCTCTATCATTCCCTTCTCCTCCTGCCTTCAATCTTTTCCAGCATCAGGGTCTTTTCCAATGAGTAAGTTCTTCACATCAGGTGGCCAAAGTATTGGAGTTGCAACTTCAACATCAGTCCTTCCAATGAATATTCAGGACTGATTTCCTGTAGGATGGACTGGATGGATCTCCTTGCAGTCCGAGGGACTCTCAAGAGTTTTCTCCAACACCACAGTTCAAAAGCATCAATTCTTCAGCACTCAACTTGCTTTATAGTCCAACTCTCACATCCAACATGACTACTGGAAAAACCAAAGATTTGACAAGACGGACCTTTGTTGGCAAAGTAATGTCTCTGCTTTTTAATATGCTGTCTAGATTGGTTATAACTTTTCTTCTAAGGAGTAAGTGTGTTTTAATTTCATGGCTGCAATCACCATCTGCAGTGATTTTGGAGCCCCCCAAAATAAAGTCAGCCACTGTTTCCCCATCTATTTGCCATGAAGTGATGGGACCAGATGCCATGATCTTAGTTTTCTGAATGTTGAGTTTTAAGCCAACTTTTTCACTCTCCTCTTTTACTTTCATCAAGAGGCTCTTTAGTTCTTCTTCGCTTTCTGCCATAAGGGTGGTGTTATCTGCATTTCTGAGGTTATGCATATCTGAGGCATATCTGAGTAGAGAGGACCAATAATAAAGTCTTGAATGCATACACTGATTTTTGGCAACATCAATATTACATTTGACCTAATAGAAAAAAAATGGAAGATGATAAAGATACATTACAGTGAGAAGCCAACTTTTTCACTCTCCTCTTTTACTTTCATCAAGAGGCTCTTTAGTTCTTCTTCGCTTTCTGCCATAAGGGTGGTGTTATCTGCATTTCTGAGGTTATGCATATCTGAGGCATATCTGAGTAGAGAGGACCAATAATAAAGTCTTGAATGCATACACTGATTTTTGGCAACATCAATATTACATTTGACCTAATAGAAAAAAAATGGAAGATGATAAAGATACATTACAGTGAGCTAAGGAATGAATGGGAAGTGAAGATGGTGAAAGCAGGCTCAGCTTTTAATAAGCTTATTGGGGAACAAAATGGGCAGTAATTAGAGGTGACAAAAGCAGGAAGAGACTGAGGGTCAGAGGCCTGTATACTGACAAATGTCAAAGTTGTGGGTCTGGAAAAGAATACAAGACACACCTTGCTTGCAGAGGCATGTCAACCCTGCTCTGATAAAGGTAAAGGTTGATTGCAATTTCTGCTTTGTTTTCTAAATCATTTCCCTTACTATGTTTTAAACAGCTCTGAAATAGGTCGTGATAATTTCCTCTGTCGGAGAAGGCAATGGCAACCCACCCCAGTATTCTTGCCTGGAAAATCCCATGGACGGAGGAGCCTGGAAGGCTGCAGTCCATGAGGTCACTAAGAGTCGGGCACGACTGAGCAACTTTACTTTCACTTTTCACTTTCAGGCATTGGAGAAGGAAATGGCAACCCACTCCAGAGTTCTTGCCTGGAGAATCCCAGGGACAGAGGAGCCTGGTGGGCTGCCATCTATAGGGTCGCACAGAGTCAGACACGATTGAAGCAACTTAGCAGCAGCAATTTCCTCTGTTTGTTTAGCTGTCGTTTACCTCTCAGAACATGAAAAAAATAGATCATGGTTCAAATATAAAATAAATCATTTTAAAAACCCAAACCAATGGTGTCTGAAGTAAGAGCTTATATTTTATGCCAAAATTGGGGAGTATTATTAACTATCAATTTATTTGAAGGATGAGGTCTAATCCTCATGCATGACATATATCCCTATTTGTTTAAGTCTTCAGCTAATGGGTCTTGGGCTTCTTATATCTGTGGATTTATAATACATAAACTCAGCTGGTTACAAGTTCCAGAGTAATGGATTTTAGTATTGTTTAAGTGGATAAAAACACTTGGAACCAGTTTATCAAATAGGATTAAGAGGTCTTTAAAAACATTACTCTGCCTGAAACTGATATAAAATTTGATCCATAATCTGTTTCACAATTTGGGGCTGCTGAAAAGACTTTTTGTCACTGACAAATCTTCCTGCTAAAACAGTTAGGTGAGGAATTTAAGCTTACTGGCTGAATGATTCTTGATAATCAAATATAGTTGATGTCCACTTGGCTTTATCTGTGGGTAACTCAGGGTCTTGAGGTTGACAATAGTTTATAATAGTCATTTTTCTTCTGTACTTCTCTAGTGTGAACAGATGTGTGCGTGTGTGTGTGTGTGTGTGTGTGTTAGCCACTCAGTTGTGTTTGGCTCTTTGGGACCCCATGGACTATAGTCTGCCAGGCTCCTGTGTCTATGGAATTCTCCAGGCAGCTAGGTTGTCATTTCCTTCTCCAAGGGATCATCCTGACCCAGGGATCAAACCTGGGTCTCCTGCATTGCAGGCAGATTCTTTACCACTGAGCCACAGTGTGAACAGATAGATTTATTTTATAAATGTTGAAGCTATAATAACTGAAGGGATTGCCATATAAACAAGATAGGACCATCAGTACATCAGGGGTGAGCAAAATATTTCAAAACATGTAAGTACTGGTGAAAACAGCCCAAGGCTCATAAAAATTCTTTTATGTTTTGATCCAAGTATTTGTGTTAGTACATGATTAGATATTTTAAAAGGGGAACAATTGAATTGCACTTCAGTGTTAGACAATAGAGGATTACTTTAATATGTATATGATTTTCTTTGCCAATATGAATAGTAGCACACATACAATGTCAATCTAGAGTAAACCAAAGCAGTGATGGCTTATTTGTATAACACATTCTTCATTGGGGTCATTTGTTCTAGCAAAAAATGATTGTATCAGCTGACACTGAATGTACCTTAAAAAGTGAATATTAGCATATTAAAAAAAAACAACAGGAACTATATGCTTTTTCAAGATTTGATGAACGGGATCATGGTATTCTTGGGTCAATGGCAGTAACACATTGTATTTGGTAGGTATTTAGTATGGGTGCTGTTTACACTTGTAATCATATATTTCAGACTATTTGTTTTTAAATGTTTGATTTGCTGATGCAACTCATCACTCACTGCCATGAGATGGCCCCCACTTACCAATGGCCAGAAATGGGAGAAAAAAATCATCATGTAATTACAATACTAACTATAGAATAATTAATATTAGTTCAATATCTAAAATGCTCAACTAAAAATGATGCAAATATCTGTCTTCTGAAAAGATTTACATTCCCTGAAAAGATTTACCTCCCAGGCTTCCATGTTGGAGGAGATAACCAGATAATCTCTATTTCTTTCATGTGAGATAATTCTTGTGTCAAATAGTATAAAATACGTTAAGTCCCTTTTGCAGATGTGTATCTTCCTGGCTCACACCCTTACCCAAACTCTGGAAACTTCAATTTAGTGAGCAATATATGTCTCCCCATTTGTAAGCATTCTCAGCTCAGTGCAGTTCAGTTGCTCAGTCATGTCCTATTCTTTGCGACCCCATGGACTGCAGCACGCCAGGCTTCCCTGTCCATCACCAACTCCCAGAGTTTCCTCAAATTCATGTCCATCAGGTCAGTGATGCCATCCAACCATCTCATCCTCTGTCATCCCCTTGTCCTCCCACCTTCAACCTTTCCCAGCATTAAGGTCTGCTGGGGTCCAGCCCCGGTGGATCCAGGGTGATTCAAAGGTGGAGACGGAGTCAGCGAGAAAAACACTCATTGAGAAATGTAAGATTAGATTAGGAAATAATAGTATAGTAGGAAAATTTAGATGGAGAAAAGAAGGCTGAATAACTTGGCTTACATGGAATGCCAATCACCACCTACGTAGGCCACAGGCGTCTTTCCTTCTCCCGAAGGAGAGGAGGCACTGAGGCCTCCCTGGTCCGATCTTAGAAGCCCAGGCATAATTAGTAGGCTTGGTGAGTACCCTCTCCCCAGATGGAAATTCAGCCAGAAGGAGAAAGAAAGAACGACATGGGGGCAATCAGCTTTTCTAGAAACTGATCCCATTTTCTTTAATTTCAGGTTTGCTTATATACCTTTTGTTACACATAGGGATGAATAGAGTCATGTGGGGGTCAGCAGTCCTTACCTTTATCAAAATCAGGTGCTTTACATAAAAAAAAGGTCTTAGGGGTTTTACATCATCTTCTGGCCATGAGGCCTGCTGACACTTTATGACCCTTTCTTTGTGATAACCAAAAAAACTTATTTTTTCCAAGGGTGTTTTTTCTTAAACCAGGCACCACCCTCCAAATAAAGTTACATTCCTATAGGGTGAGGGTGTAGTGAGTTACAATCAAGAAAGGAATTTATTTAACCCAAGGTTAACATGATTAATCTTACTTATTTCTCTTATATGTTAGTGATATTCATTATAAGGGCAGGGAATATGGAGATTTAGCAGCAAAACATCAGCCCAACAAATGAAATCCCTTCACCAATGTTCCCCTTAAGATCTATTTAGTCTTAAGATAGTGATAAAGTTACATTTTTACATAGCAAGGACACAGTGATTTATAACAAAGTACAGTGATCTATAACAAAGGAGAAAATTCATTTAACTCAAAAAGTCTAGTATTGCTAACATCAAAAACTACTATATTTCTTTTTCTATATTCCAAATACATTGATTAATATATATTCCCAATAATGAGAAAAGCCCTATGCTAATTAAGACCTTCAAAATACCCCAAACTCTCTGAGGCTGTTTATCGTTGAGGTGAGGTGAAGTCACTCAGTCGTTTCCGACTCTTTGAAACCCTGTGGACTGTAGCCTACCAGGCTCCGCTGTCCATGGGATTCTCCAGGCAAGAGTACTGGAGTTGAGAGGTAGTAAACAATCAAGTGTGTAGTGGCAGGAGTATGATAATCCTACCACACAAGCTAGTTTGTCAGCAGAGAGGTTTGACCTGAGACACCCTTGTCACACCCAGGGCAGGGAATTAGCAATTATTGGCACAACAAATGAAAAACCCTTCACCAATATAATTCCTAATCAACCCACTGTACTAATAATTTCTAACTTCTCAAAAGAATCTGCCTTTAGTAAGTCTAAAACATCTCGTGCCTCTCGCTGTTGGGAGGCTGTAAACAATCACATTTGGCCGGACAAACCCATACAGGCAGGCTAGATAACCTTCAGAGGAGTTTGTATGCTGAAACACTCTTGTCACGCCCAGGAATTTTTATTAACTGGAGCTGCAAGTTAACTCCTTCTCTGAGAGAAATGGTTATGGGGGAGAGCCCCCCGTAAAGTCAGAGGTGTAGGTGAGAGCATAAAACAGACTCTGGTTTTGGGGGTAGATGCTCGGGAACAGGGGGTTTCCTGAGGCTTGATCACGCCTTTGCGTATGCCGAGCCTCCTTCCTCATGACCTTTGCCATGGGCGGAGTTCCTCATGCTGGCCCCCAGCAAAGGTCTTTTCAAATGAGTCATCTCTTCACATCAGGTGGCCAAAGTATTGGAGTTTCAGCTTCAACATCAGTCCTTCCAATGAATATTCAGGACTGATTTCCTTTAGAATGGACTGGTTGGATCTCCTTGCAGTCCAAGGGACTCTCAAGAGTCTTCTCCAACACCACAGTTCAAAAGCATCAATTCTTTAGCACTCAGCTTGCTTTATAGGCCAACTCTCACATCCATACAAGGCTACTGGAAAAACCAAAGATTTGACAAGACGGACCTTTGTTGGCAAAGTAATGTCTTTTGAATTTGCTGTCTAGGTTGGTCATAACTTTCCTTCCAAAGAGTAAGCATCTTTTAATTTCATGGCTGCAATCACCAACTTCAGTGATTTTGGAGCCCCCCAAAATAAGTTAAGTCTGACATTTTTTCCCCATCTATTTCCCATGAAGTGATAGGACCAGAAACCATGATCTTCATTTTCTGAATGTTGCGCTTTAAGCCAACTTTTTCACTCTCCTCTTTCACTTTCATCAAGAGGCTTTTTAGCTCCTCTTCACTTTCTGCAAGTAATGTCTTTTGAATTTGCTGTCTAGGTTGGTCATAACTTTCCTTCCAAAGAGTAAGCATCTTTTAATTTCATGGCTGCAATCACCAACTTCAGTGATTTTGGAGCCCCCCAAAATAAGTTAAGTCTGACATTTTTTCCCCATCTATTTCCCATGAAGTGATAGGACCAGAAACCATGATCTTCATTTTCTGAATGTTGCGCTTTAAGCCAACTTTTTCACTCTCCTCTTTCACTTTCATCAAGAGGCTTTTTAGCTCCTCTTCACTTTCTGCCATAAGTGTGGTTATGCATATCTAAGGTTATTGATATTTTTCCTGGAAATCTTGATTTCAGCTTGTGCTTCATCCAGCCCAGCATTTCTCATGATGTACTCTGCATATAAGTTAAATAAGCAGGGTGGCAATATATATATAGCCTTGATGTACTCCTTTTCCTATTTGGAAACAGTGTGTTGTTCCATGTCCAGTTCTAACTGTTGCTTCCTGACCTGCATGCAGATTTCTCAAGAGGCAGGTCAGGTGGTCTGTTATTCCCATCTCTAAGAATTTTCCACAGTTTGTGGTGATCCACATAATTAATAGAGTGTAAGCACTCTTTTCCTTGGGAAATAATAAGATTTTAATAACTGCAGTCAGGAATACTGTAGTTTCTATACGACTGGACCCAAACGCACAACCTCACAGCAACTTTGGAGCATAACTCAGTATTTCTCTTCATTCTTCAAAATAAAGTAGTTTACCAAACGTATTAGTAAGAGTAAGAAATTTTACTTTTGGACTTCCCTGGTGTCCAGTGGTTAAAAACTGGCCCACCAATGCAGGGAAAAGGGGTTTGATCCCTATTCCAGGAAGATTCACGATGCTATGGGGCAAATAAACAAATACACCACAGCTACTGAATCCCATATGCCTAGAGCCCAAGCTCCACAAGAGAAGCCATCCCATGAGAAATCCACACACCAACCCTAGAGAAAGCCTGTGCACAGCAACGAAGACATAGCACAGCCGAAAATAAAGATCAAAGTTTTTCAGAAGAAATTTTACGTTTTGCTTGAAAAGCAAGTTAGTTATTTTACATCACATGTTATATAAAATCACCCAATAAATCCCACCTAGACATCTTTATTCCTCTTTCATCTTTATCTTTACTTCATTATTATCCCATCATCCATGCATCACTATGTCTTCTCTGCTTTTTCTTCCTTGATCCTCTCCTGCTAGCTTCTACTTCCCTCCACCCATCATTTAAACTGCATTGATCTATAGGATAACCACGAACTGTACATGGCCATTTAAATTTGTTTTATTAAATTAAATTAAGAATTCAGTTTCTTAGGTACACTAGCCACATTTTAAGTGCTCAGTAGCCTTGTGTGGGCAGTGGCTACCAAATTGGAAAGCACAGATAAAAAACATTCCCTTTATTGCAAAAATTTTTATTGGCCGGTGAGAATCTAAAGTAATTAAACTTGGATCCAAGCTCAATACTTCATTTTTCAAAAAGAAAAAAAAAATAGATGAAAGTGGAGAGAAGGAGCATGAGGAAGGGAAAAGAAGAATCCATGTTGCTCACTTACCCTTCTGTTGGTAGGAAGCAGTTCAAGAGTTCCTCGATCCAGCAGGAACTTGATAGCAAGTTAGTCCCAAATCTACTTTCTTCTCTTCTAGGAGAGAAAAGAGACACATAAAGAGTGTAGGGGGGGAAAGTCTACAAGCTGTCCCTTCAATGAAACTAGGGGAGAGAATATTTGAAAACTCCAAATTGTATTTGTGAGCAAAAGCAAATAAAATCAGCAAAATCTGTAAGGAAAACTACAGCAGCCTGACAGGTAAAAGAGAGAGGATAAAGGTGGACTCACTGGGCCAGATCTTGAAATGAACAGCAAGCGTTAACTTCTAGAGAGGAAAGCCCCCTCTCAAATAGGAACTACTGCAATAAGGCAAATTTCCAAAGGGGCACAATCCTGTGGCTGCTGTGACATAAGGTAATGAAAGTCCCCAGGGATCCTGGCAGTGGCAGATCTAAAAAGCACCATCTTTTAAAAAGAGGACACTTTGGAAGAAAGGGCCTGTGCTCTTGGTAGCAGTGTTCAGTGAAGGGTTCATGGTCTCAGGCTAGGTCTGAAAGGCCGATGCATGGCTGCTCAGGGGGACCATGTTTAATCAAATATTCCAACTCTTTAGCCCCACCTTCTCGGATAATTCCTACCCACACCTCAATTACAGAGTCCTGATAATAGCTCCTTGAAAAATTCAATTCATTCAAATCTGAGTGAAAACAACAGTAGCAAAATAAATCAGCATCCTGCTTCAGGTTGAATTGGGTCTTCCAAAAAGATAAGTTGAAATGCTAACCGCTACTACCTCCAAATATGACCTTTCTGCAGAGGTAATTAAGATGTTAAGATGAAGTTACATTGGAGTGAGGTGCACTCAATGCAATATGACTTGTGTCCTTATAAGACGAGACACAAAGACACCAAAAGAGAATGCCCTGTGATGATGGAGGCAGTGACCGAAGTATTGCAGCTGTAAATCAAGAGATATTAAAGATTCCCAGCAAACCACTAAAAGCTAAGGATTCTTAACTACAGTTTCCAGAGGGAACATGGCCAATCTGATATTTTGGACTTCTAGTCTCCAGAACTATGATACAATAAACTTCTGTTATTTTAAGCCATCTACTTTGTGGTACTTTTCTATGGCAGCCCTAGGAAATTAATACGAGCTTCTCAAAGATGCTATAAAAACAGGGAATGCTTTATTCTGAAAGAAAATTCTCTAGTAAAAAATATTGCCTCAAAAAAATAAAATCACAACACAACCTTTCAATTAAAGAAGTATTTATAGCCATGAAGGAAATACAAGGGTTCAGGAAGACATGCCTGGAGAAGAAAAACTGGATGTCTAGACATATGGTGATAAAGTGAAAAACTGATAAAATTTGGGGAAAATGGAAGAAAAAGAATTAGTTTGGAAACAAAATACAAGATCACAAGATATAGTAAAACTAAAGGAAGCAAAATAAGAGATGCATGTGAGAAAATGAAATGAAATTAAAATGAACAGAAATAAAGATATGAAAAGGACTGAAGAGAATATGATACATAAAAGATAGAAAAAATACATACACTAATCACAGAATTGTAACCCCAAAGAAAACCAAAACAATGGAAGAGAATGGATATTTTAAAATAATTCAAGAAAACTTTCTTAGATAAAGAAATTGTGAAAGTGAAAAGTGAAAGTCACTGTCATGTCTGACTCTTTGTGACCCAAAGGCCTATAACAGTCCATGGAATTGTCCAGGCCAGAATACTGGAGTGAGTAACCATTCCCTTCTCCAGGGGATCTTCCCAACCCAGGTCTCCCACATGGCAGGTGGATTCTCTACCAACTGAGCCACAAGGGAAGCCCAAGAATACTGGAGTGGGTAGCTTATCCCTTCTCCAGTAGATCTTCCCAAATCAGGAATTGAACCAGGGTCTCCTGCATTGCAGGCAAATTCTTTACCAAGTGAGCTATCAGGGAAGCCCTTAAAGAACTTGTATCTTCTACCTCCTAAAGAGGAAGAAATCACCAAAAAAGGGAAACACTATAACACAAAATCGTCAATACTGAAACAGAATTTTTTAAAAAATTACTAAGAAAAGGTTAAAGATAAAGAATCTTTGGGCAGCAGGGAAAAGGTAATTTTAAGTGAAAGAAAATCAAGCTTATTTCAGACTTCCCTTGGCAATTTTCTACCTGAAGATAGTGAAGAAACACTTGCAGGGAAAGAAACTATGAGCCAAGCTTTTTATACTTAGTTAGACTGTCCCTTAAGTATAAAGCTATAGAAAAACGTTATTTTTTTCAAACATATCTGCACAAACTTATAGAACATCATTCATACAAGCCTCTCTTAAGAATACAATTACTAGAAAAGACCCAACTAACTAAAATATGATAGGAAAATGGCAGAAAAACAACAGGTGGTAACATTTTAATATACTTGATGCATTGAAATAAAAACAGTTAAAGGATATAAAATAAAAAGATACGTAGTATAATTTGAAAAAGTATAAGTAGCATTTTAAAAGGGAGAAAATGGTTTAAATAGACCAAGCTCACCATTGCTTTCCTCAGAAGAGCTAAATGTTAAATTATTTACAATTGGCAAATCACATAAATTTGAAGACTTTGCCTCTGACTGTCTATCCAGATAAACTCTATTGGTCTGTGAATGTGACTTTCAGGTTGTTATGCAGGTCTTGATCTGTAGATAACTACTAAACAAAACAAGTATTAAAATGGGGACAGTTTATGTATCAGAAATGGTACTATATGTCATTTATTGAATCTGCACCTCTCTGGTCCTGCAATAACTGGCTTCCTAATCTTAGTTCTTCCCCTACGCTCTCTTTTTCTCCTTTTCTATCTCTTTCCCTCTCCCCCTCCTCTTCCCTCCCTCCTTCTTTCTCTTTCTTTTCTACATAAACCACTGCAAATTGCCACTGTGTATATCAGCCTGAGGTCAGAATATTTCAAGTAAAACTACTTATACTGTGGTTGTATAAGTGGTCATCTAGGAAGACAATGCAATCTAAGTGAGCACAGCAAAAATTGGCAAATAGAAAGGGAATGTATTAGAATAGCTCACAGAATCTGAACAAAAGTAAAGAACCAGGCTATGGAGGATAAAAGTCAGCTCAGGGGAGCCTAAGATGCAGGAACTGATGAAAAGCCTTTTCAGATGCTACTCTTGAGGAAAATGAGCTCTAACTTTTTGAAGCACTTTTTCACTTTGAATAATTTAATTTATACTGCAAACTTAATGCTTTAGTTGCAAATTAAATTTTAAACTTTTCATTTTATATTGGAGTATAGCTGATTAATAATGTTATGACAGTTTCAAGTACATAGCAAAATGACTCAGCCATAGACATGTATCTATTCTCCCCTAAATACCTCTCCCATCCAGGCTGCCACTTAACTTCAAGCAGAGTTCCCTGTGCTATAAAGGAGATTTTTATCTGTTATCCATTTTTAGACTATAGCAGTGTGTACATGTCAATCCCAATCTCCCTAAGCATTCCTGATGCTCTGCTTAAAAGTAAAATCCAAAGAAACTATATGGATTGCACGTTTTAACATTTTATTATATCCAATAGAAAAATATAGCAGGCCCATAGGGAAGAAAATTAATCATAAAAAAGTAGAATGAATTGAATTCAGAGCAACAAAAGCAGTGAATGTCCACTAGAAAAGTCATGATCTTTGTGCCTGTGCTGGTAGGTTAGAAGAAGGGGTTCAAAACAAGTCATTCAAATCTCAGAGATGTTAGAAAAGCTAAGAGGCAGAGAAGAATTGAAGAATACTCAAGAGTCAGAAGCAATTTATAGGAACTCTTTCTGCTCATCCCTTCCTCCTGTTCACATCTCTTTTCCCATGCTCCTTCATCCCATGGAACTTATTCTGTACTCCTGCTTGTTCGTATTTTTCTCCCTCTGGCATGGCTCCTGCCAAAGACATAAAGCTGTTCTAGTTGTATCCACCTCTCTGGAATTCTGAGACAACCTTTCCTCCAAGAGAATGTGTGTGAAGTTTCCTATCTTCTCCATAGCACTAACTGAATAAGCAGTAGATACCTATCAAAATCATTTCAGTACCCCTCTATCAAATCTGTGCCCACTGGATGGCTGCTTTGGAACTTTCAGCTCAAAGAGCTGGTTTAAGATTATCAAAATGTATTTGATCTCCTTAAGTCAGGTCTGCTCTGAAGAACCACTGGTGATTGAGAAGATATTGCCTAACCCAGAAACAGTTTGTCCAAGGCCAATAAGTTGGCAGCAGTTTTTTGTGAGTTTTGCAATTCTGTACAAAGTTTTATTTTCTGATTTGATATTGTAAGGATTCCATCTGCAGTTTGGGGCAGTTTGGAATGCACTGGAAAAAACTTAGGGAATAATCATATCTTTCTTAGGTGGGTTTTTATTTTTGTTATGGTGCCATCTGGAATTAAAAACAAAACAAAAACAACAAAAAAGCATGAGAACCACTACATAAGCCTCTGCTAGTGAAGGCCTTTGGCTATTTCTTTCCATATCTATTGCCAAGGGAGGTCCCCAAGACATTATAATTCCATGTTTAGGATTCCAAATCCCAGCCTTTTAAACAGCAGCAAAACAGCAGCAGTGGAAACACAATAACAGATACTTGTCATTCTTGTACATTTAAATATTTTTATCTTCATAAGAAGTTCATTTTGAGATAAACATGAAGATGAAAGAGCATGGTGGCATTTTAATCACTCTGAAGCAGGAAAAAAGATAACTATTTTTTGGCATGGAAACTTTCTACTTTTAGTAAGAGAAGACTGAGAGCAGGCAGAGAACACTGTCAGCTCCACCAGGTTCAACTCATTCTTGAAACCAAACAAAAATAGCCTCTCACAGTTCCCATTGTTCTGCAGCTGTTGGCTTTAAAACCTTGCTGTCTCCGTCCTTGTGACTAATCATCGTGGTTGCCTGGTTTCCTTCCTTGATTTCCTACCAGAAGTTGTGATGTGTCACAGGAAGAGAGGGCAACCCCCCAGCATTTCTTTCCAGGCCTTGTGAGCACATGGTCCTGAAGCACTTGTCATTTTCTTCAGATCCTTGAATTTCTTGATCTGCCTAGACTCAGAGACTGTGTTTGTGAGCAGGTATGTTTTAGCCATTTGATAAGGGAGCATATAAGTAGCTTCTTGTTTTAAAGAACTCAAAAGTTATGAATCTGGAATGTGTGCACAAGTCTTAGGCCTAAAGTATTTTCCTCTTGGAGAATCTCACTCTACTTCTTGCTCCTTTATTGAAAAGAGTCTCAGATTACTGAAAATATAGTCTGCTTCTGAGTTTAGCAATTACTAAGTCACATCATGTGTAGTAACAGAATCCTTTTTATTAAAAGTTGAATGTTAAACCTCTAGCAACTTAAATCTTCAGAACATCAACATGAACTACAAAGTGAGTTGTAGAAACTCCATGTACTAAGGCCCAAACACTCCTCCCACAGAAAAATTTTTTAGTTGAGAACACTGCCTGGTATATAGTAATATTACATAAATGTTTGTGTTTATTATCAGAATTTATCAACTACTTTACATGTAAATCTAGTAAACTTAGTTATGTTTATCAGGAAATAAGAAAAAGATTATCAAAAGGTATTTTTTTAATGATGGCAAAAGGTAATAACAAAATGAGAATGTTGTGAAAATTTATATCTGGCATCTATCTATAGTAATGAGACAGAAAATTTAAAAATACAGCTGCAGTAACTGACCCATTTAAACTGCCAAAGGCTCTGAAATACGTTAGATTATTTTTAGAGACACTACCCCAGTGTTTATAGCAATCCCCTTAAGTCATCAAGGGAAATACAATTAGGTTTTTCTCTGTTCTAAGAATGCAATTCAAGATAAGGTAAATATAAATAAATAACCAATAAAGTTCAAAAGAGGCATACTGAACCACTAAATGGGATTTTCATCAACTACCTTGGAAAATCTACTCAAATAGGGTGGCTCATTTGTCAACAATTTTATTTTATTTTATTTTATTTATTTTTTAAATAACGCTAATCTCTTTGTGTGTGTGTGTGTTTTATTTATTTTTTAAATTTTTTTTCCAGATGTTCAAGCTGGTTTTATTATTATTTTTTACTTTACAATATTGTATTGGTTTTGCCATACATTGACATGAATCCACCACAGGTGTACATGTGTTCCCCATTCTGAACCCCTCTCCCACCACCCTCCCCATTCCATCCCTCTGGGTCATCCCAATGCACCAGCCCCGAGCACCCTGTATCATGCATCGAACCTGGACTGGCGATCCGTTTCACATATGATAATATACATGTTTCAATGCCATTCTCCCAAATCATCCCACCCTCGCCCTCTCTCAAAGAGTCCAAAAGACTGTTCTATACATCTGTGTCTCTTTTGCTGTCTTGCATACAGAGTTATCGTTGCCATCTTTCTAAATTCCATATATATGTGTTAGTATACTGTATTGGCGTTTTTCTTTCTGGCTTACTTCACTCTGTATAATAGGCTCCAGTTTCATCCACCTCATAGATTCAAATGTATTCTTTCTAATGGCTGAGTAATACTCCATTGTGTATATGTACCACAGTTTTCTTATTCATTTATCTGCTGATTAGAACAAATCATTTCACAATTTGTTTGGAAATACAGAAAAACTTGAATAGCCAAAGCAATCTTGAGAAAGAAGAATGGAACTGGAGGAATCAACCTGCCTGACTTCAGGCTCTGCTACAAAGCCACAGTCATCAAGACAGTATGGTACTGGCACAAAAACAGAAATATAGATCAATGAAACAAAATAGAAAGCCCAGAGATAAGTCCACACACCTATGGACACATTATCTTTGACAAAGGAGGCAAGAATATACAATGGAGAAAAGACAATCTCTTTAACAAGTGGTGCTGGGAAAGCTGGTCAATCACTTGTAAAAGAATGAAACTAGAACACTTTCTAACACCATACACAAAAATAAACTCAAAATGGATTAATGATCTAAACGTAAGACCAGAAACTATAAAACTCATAGAGGAAAACATAAGCAAAACACTCACCAACCTAAATCACAGCAGGATCCTCTATGACCCACCTCTCAGAATATTGGAAATAAAAGCAAAAATAAACTAATGGGACCTAATTAAAATTAAAAGCTTCTGCACAACAAAGGAAACTATAAGCAAGGTGAAAAGACAGCCTTCAGAATGGGAGAAAATAATAGCAAATGAAGCAACTGATAAAGAATTAATCTCAAAAATATACAAGCAACTCCTGCAGCTCAATTCATCAACAATTTTAGTTCTCAAGGTGGCCTTGCTAATTATTCCAATGCTGTAAATTTTGAAGAAAGTCCATCACACAGACTAATGCCATCTGTGGGCATGGCTTAAAGACTGAGGTGAACATATTGGAAATAAAAGCAAAAATAAACTAATGGGACCTAATTAAAATTAAAAGCTTCTGCACAACAAAGGAAACTATAAGCAAGGTGAAAAGACAGCCTTCAGAATGGGAGAAAATAATAGCAAATGAAGCAACTGATAAAGAATTAATCTCAAAAATATACAAGCAACTCCTGCAGCTCAATTCATCAACAATTTTAGTTCTCAAGGTGGCCTTGCTAATTATTCCAATGCTGTAAATTTTGAAGAAAGTCCATCACACAGACTAATGCCATCTGTGGGCATGGCTTAAAGACTGAGGTGAACTCCACAGTCTTCTTCCCAGGCTGAACCATGACTGGCTCCCTTTAGAAAAGAGCTGTACAATGGTTAGGAAGTCTCCGGTTTGCCTTTCAGAAGAATGCAGCCTTTTTGCTCATAGTGAGTCATCAAGATCTATTTGCAACTGCCTAATTGGTGTGTATACTGGCATTGGTTCCCCGAGTTGGCCGAGGCAGCCCCACTCAGACTCATGATTCACAGTATCCTTCAGTTCTCCTGCCCATTTGCGTTTGCTACAGGCTCTCCTCAGGTCACCGCACATTTTTTCCTCCTCCATCATCAGCAAAACCACTCACTGCCACACTGCACCTCACACATCCAGTTTGTTTATTTACATGCCTTTGTTCCCAAAGTGGTGTCTCTCTTTTTGCTCCTCCCAGACAGTTACCAGGACATAGGCTCCTAGCTCAGTAGCTCTCAGCTTGGGCCAGTTTTCTCTAAAAGCAATTTATAACTGCTATAACTTGGAGACTGGCACTACCAGCAGGTGGCAGGTGGGCCACAGAGCCGCTAAACATCCTACAATCACATGCCAGTCCTTCACCACAAAAGAGCTCCCAATCCAAAAAGCCAGCAGGGTCAAGATTGGGAGACCCTGCAATCTCACAGATCTTCGAGTCTGAGTTCAACTCTTACCTCCTCTGAAAATTTGCCTATCCTGTACTCCTCACTGGATGAGTGGGTAACTCTCCCTACTCTTGTCCCTTTTAGTCCTTGATTCAATGTTCTTTCTTTGGGGTCTCATACTACAGCAAAATTGCCTTTGTATAAATCCTTTCCACCAGCTGAGCAGGAGGCGGGGGTGGGGGGTGGCGAGGGGGAAGGAGTGTCTTTTTTGTCCAATTATGACCAGCACTCAAACCAATATCAGGTTTATTGTATTTTTTTTTCAATGTTTGAATAATTGAGTGAAAAGGGAATAATTTTACTTTAAGTTTTATGCCTTTGTTTTTCTGCTAATTATTTGGCAGCATTAGAGACATCTTGCTGATCCTCTTGAGAATCTTTAAATATAGAGTAAGCAGTCCTCATGTTCTTACGTTTCATTATGTCTCTGTTCTCGAGTGTCTCAGCATCTTTGATGATAATCAAACAGTATATTGTCACAGTACATTGACTGCTAACAGTGGATCCCATCTTTTACTGCTAATAATCTGCATTGGAAGTATTTTCTGTTTAAGAGGACAATCACAGAAGTCACACTGCTTGTGTTTTAGTCTCTAAGTTGTGTCCAACTCTTCTGAGACCCCGTGGACTGTAACCCACTAGGCCACTCTATACATGGGATTCTCCAGACAAAAATACTGGAGTAGGTTGCTGTTTCCTTCTCCAGAAGTCACGCTGTCTGTTCAAATGTGGGATCTGACACCTACCACCTATGTGACCTTGAACAAACTGCTTAAAATCTCTCAGCCTCAGTTTTCTGTCTGATAAACTGTGGTGATTATAGCACAAAGCTCATAGATTTGTTATGATGATTGGCATTTGTAAAATGCTTAGGACAGCACCTGGCATCTAACAAAAGCTATACAAGTGGTTGTTTAAAATGTAGGACAATCTGGTATCAACCTCTGCTGCTTTTCATGAATGCATCAAGCCAGGTAAATACATCTCATTCTAACATGCTACTGCGATCTGATACATTCCTCAGTAACATGCTAGAATGAGATGTCTTACCTGGTTTCATACATTCCTAAAGAAAAATGATGGAACCATGCTGAAAGATAAGAAAATTCACAATTTGCCCATTATATGTCCTGGTCAGACCAAAACAACCCTTCAGAACCCATCAAGCTCTTCTGTGGGCAGGTGAAGGAAGGTCTTACCATCTCAAAACAGATACAAAACCACTGATCATTTATGGTTGCCACTGCTATTGCATTCTAATTTTTCTGCTTCAAACAGTGGCATTTTAATCATTCTGCCCATAGCAACTAATGTCCTTTAAATTAGCATTAAAAATTCATTCTTTTGGTTTATCCTTCCTGAATCAAGCTAATTAACTATCAGCTGAGAGCCCTTTAAATTATAATTTGAATATGTCACATTTTCTAATTTATAATGCCTCATCTAGGCAAATTGAAAATTCAAAAAGGAATGAATTAATTAACGTTAATTAAAGAGTACAGCATGGAACAAAGATGCCAGGTCAATCTTTGGAGTGTTCATAGAAAGACATTGTTGGGACTAAGTTGACCCTTTGCAGCATACAACGTCAGAGAAAAGACTTTGCTATGTTGAGTCTGTAAAGAAGGTGAAAAGGAAGCATAGATCAGACTAGAAGTCGCACTAAAGACAGAGCATATACCTGTACATTATATATATTGTATATGTAGTCTTACATAATCTCTGTAATAAGAAACTAAACAACCTCTGATATTTTTTACCTTTTTCCAAAAATTTCCTTTTATATCTTTAATCAACAAATATTTTCCGAATGCCTCTGACATACAAGGTTTCATTAGACATCGGGGGAATGCAAGGTAGGAGGGTCATCACCCACAGAACTTACAGAGGAGCACGATCCAATTTCTGTGATGATGACCTTCTCTGTCTGCGCCATGCAATACAGTTGTTACATGTACATATTCAGCACTGGAAATGTGGCTTGTGTGGTTGAGGAGTTAAAATTTTAATTTAGTTTAATTTTAGTTTTGATATAAAACACCACATGTGGCTACCATATTGGATATTTCAGGTCTAGAAGGTGAGAGATACCACATATTGCTATTTTTGTTCCTTAAAGATTTCCAAAGTTTGTTAGCCAACCTTTCTCTCATGCCATGCCATTGAACTCTTATCTTTCTCTCTCTCTCTCAGGCATATGCTTGTCTGCACACACACACACACACACATCTCTTTGTTTTCTATTCATCAACATAAACTCATTGTCTTCAGGGTTGTAATGATTATCTTGGAGAGACAAAGCATATCAGAGTTTCTAGAATGAAGATGAGAAAACAGCTGCATAATAAACATCATAATTTTATAAGAAAATGGAAAATACTTATATCCAAACTGTAGGAAAGTAAATTGTATGGGGAGTATGGGGGATACAAATGATTCTCAATAGAAACCAGTACTTGTTCCCAAGGGGGAGTATCAGAAGAGAGGCGCTATGAGATTTTTATGTTGAACTAATTGGTATTTGGGTTTATACACTTTAAGAGATACTACCTTAACTTTCAAACAGTTAAAACACATTGTTACTAGAGTGCTAAGGGCTCTTTTTACCCTTTAAGCTGCTGCTGCTGCTGCTGCTGCTAAGTCGCATCAGTCATGTCCAACTCTGTGCGACCCCACAGCCCAGCAGGATCCCCCGTCCCTGGGATTCTCCAGGCAAGAACACTGGAGTGCATTGCCATTTCCTTCTCCAATGCATGAAAGTGAAAAGTGAAAGCAAAGTTGCTCAGTCATGTCCGACTCTTCGCAACCCCATGGACTGCAGCCCACCAGGCTCCTCTGTCCATGAGATTTTCCAGACAGGAGTACTGGAGTGGGGTGCCATCGCCTTTTAGCTAGCATGCACATAACCATTATCTCAAGGGACTTCAGAAACTCACTGAGTGTTCTGGGGACCAGTTGCTGGGTGGTCCCATGGTTCTCCACAGAGTTCACAGAGTTGCCAACATAATTACCATTTGTGTATAGCGGGCAATATAATTTGGATTTTTATTGATACCTTAATATTCTTAAATGAAAACAAAGGTGCTAGGAATATAGTTATGAAAAACTGGTTTTGTTCATAGTTAATAAACCAGTGTGAGTAAACAAAATACATTCAAAGTACAATAACAGTGGGACAAATATTTAAAAGTTTTCTTTTTCCCAAATTCAAATCTACAATTCAATAGGAATTCGATGAGTAAGAGCCAATTGCATGAAGGTTGGTAAACTTAATTCATTTTTCAAGTCATTTTAGACTCTTCAAAAATGGATTTCATATTTGATTATCTTTTTTGAGTCATTAAATTATGCCCCCCTTTTCACCCCATCTTTTTGTGCTTGATGTGAATAATACCAATATTGCCACCTATAGGTCAAAATGATTTTTCTTTTCTCTTTTGGTGGGTTTTTCTTTGTTTTTTTGTTCTTTTGGTTTGTTTCTCAAGACCAAGATGAGGAAAAACTAAAACCCTTAGAGACTGGATCATTCTGGACAGTTGAGTCTGACAACAGGATCCAGGCCTTACTCACTTTTTTACTTTAAAAAAAAAAGTAATTGAGGACAGAAAACTAATTCCTCAGCTACTGCACTGAAAATAATGAACATTTGTTGATGACTAAGGAGGGTAATCATTGGTATGAATTGTTCTTTATTTGGTTCTAAGTACATTCCTCTCAGACTACTGCACGCTTTGCATATTTCCCTCAATAGGATATTGTCTGGACACCCATTCACTTCTCACCACCATCAATGGATATTCCCCTTCGGCGATTTCCACTCACCCATTCACTTCTCACTGCCATCAATCGATATTCCCCTTTGGCAATTTCCACTCTTTCAGATGTTGAGCCCAGTTTCAGTAACTAGAAACCAAACAACAACCCTAGTTAGTATTGTTAGCAAAATAAGGATAATTTGGGTGTGAGTGGGCTTCCCTGGTGGTTCACAGGTTAAAGCGTCTGCTTTGAATGCGGGAGACCTGGGTTTGATCCCTGGGTCGGGAAGATTCCCTGGAGAAGGAAATGGCAATCCACTCCAGTATTCTTGCCTGGAGAATCCCATGGACAGAGAAGCCTAGTAGGTTACAGTCCACGGGGTCGCAAAGGTCGGACACGACTGAGCGACTTCACCTTCACCTTCACCTGTGACCAAAGAAATCTTATTTTATGAATTTTGTGGCCCTAACTTTTTTCTCCCAAGATCAATTTTCATAACTTGCTTCTTGATACACAGCTATATTCCTAACGGGTGAGACTACTGAATAAGAGTTCAGATAGATGACTTATTCATTCTAATTATTTCTAAGACATTATGTCTAAGATTGCTCCCATTAATTAGCTTTATTTTTATTTTCATACGTGATAATTCTTTATACTTGAAACAAAGTGTCAATGTTTAATAAAATATCTTTATGATGTTAAAAGTATTTGAAAATCTGTACCTTCCCTAAGACTTCCAATACCAGTTTCAGTATGCCATGTAACAGTTACTAAAAATGTTATATTTTTCTCCAAATTAGCAAAATATATTATTCTGAGCAAGAATTAATGAACTTCAGTCAACCATGTAGTATATAGAACATTGTTTTTTAGTTTTTAACGCACTGCCCTCATAGATAAGTCATATTTGGAAGGCTTTTAAAAACTAAATAACTCCCAAACTTTTAACTTAGAAGTACAATATTTAGGTGATTTGGGTAAAGACTTGGACAATATTTCAACACTTCAGAGACATTTGAAGTAGACGTTGCACTCTATCTTCTACTATTGTAGACTTTAACATTCATCAATAGCATTCTAATTTATAACCTTTCTGGGGAAAACAGTTCCAGATAGACATCCATGATCTATTTTGGAAAATTTGCTTATTTGATTTTTATTATATTTAAAGAAAATTTCAGATATGCAACTCATAAATAAAAATTAGTTAAATTGGAAGAACTGCTGAGAAAGTAAACTATCCAGTCTATCATGAAAAGACTGCTATAAAGTGTTTCTCCAGAAACCCTGTGAAGAAGAAAATTCCAGAGTATTTGGGAATACTCACTGAATTTGGGAAGTACCTCATAACAGGCTTCCCTCATAGCTCAGTTGGTAAAGAATTCACCTGCAATGCAGGAGACCCTGGTTGATTACTGGGTCAGGAAGATGGGCTGGAGAAGGCATAAGCTACCCACTCCAGTATTCTTGGGTTCCCTTGTGGCTCATCTGGCAAAGAATCTGCCTGCAATGCAGGAGACCTAGGTTTGATCCCTGGGTTGGGAAGATCCCCTGGAGAAGGAAAAGGCTACCCACTCCAGTATTCTGGCCCGGAGAATTCCATGCACTATATAGTCCAAAGGGTTGCAAAGAGTCAGACATGACTGAGTGACTTTCACTTCATATTATAACCCCTTCTTAGATATTAAAAATTTACTTTACAGTATTAAATACTAACAATGACACAATGTATATGCCGGTTCCTGACCCAAATTTACTGAACCTTGGAATCCACTATATTTGATTACATATTCTGGTCAGCACTGGGCTACTCACAGATATTTGCTTCTCTCCTTTTTTCAAGGCCACGGTAGATTTCAACTTCTTTATTTCTTTTAAAATCTGAAATCATAGAATCATCTGTATCTGTCCAGGTAAGTGCTGCAATCATCACCAATGTCATTTCTGGGCATAGCTTTAAGGGCCACAGTAGAATCTGCCACACTCCCTTTCCCTGCAAGCATATGTCACGGTGGAATCTGGGTCAGCCTGTGTCAAGGAAAGACTATAAGCCCCTTGCTACCTACAAGAGGTGAAAAGTGAGCAAGAAATACCTTTTGTTAGGGTTTAAGCCTTTGAGATCTGAGAAGTCTGAGGGCTGTTTGTTAAGGTTGTATAATTTAGCTCATTCTGAATGATACATTGGACTGTGCAGCCAAAAACTTTAAAGCATCAAATGATTTTTAAGGTTCCCAAGACGAACCATAGCTCCAGAAATGAATTTTAATGAAATTCTATAGTGGTTTTGCCTTCTTTAAAAATCTTAGATATTTCAATAAAGGAAAGTGAATGCACTAAAAATGTTCATTTAGTAAAACTGTGATCAAACCAGATGACCTCAGTTCATGGTTGGACTACAATCTCTGAAACTCTTGCAAGCACAAAACGGAGTTAGTAATTGTCCACTCTATTGGCTTACATCCCCAATACCATTTCTTTCTGCATACTATTTCTACCAAAGTAACTTCATATCGTTCTTGCTTCTCCCATAGGATTAAAAATTCCTACAGTATAAGCCAACCTGTGAACTTGATGAAGAGGCTGACTTAAAGTTGTTATTGTTTTTCCTGAAACTACTTTCCCTGTTTGCTTTCTGAACATTAATAAAAAAAGACTAAATTTAAAAAAAAAATTGGTGTTCCAGTCCCAAATGGAGTTCAAATTTCTCTACTAAATAAACTAGAAATAAAAGAACTTTTTAAATTGAAGACTGAAGGAGGGACAATCGATATTATGTATAAGAATACAAAACAGCTACCTTTTCCTGCAAGGAAGCAGGTTTCTAAATAAAGAAAATTTAATAATACCAGTTAACACTTAGGTTTGATACTGACCTTTTCTAAAACGATTATAAGAGAAAACTCAACATGAAATAATCTCTCAGTTGTGAGAAACACATTTCTGTGGACTTTTCAACTACACTAGTCTTTAGTCCCTATTCTTTTTTCCCCTAAGAATCTTGGAAAAACTAAACCACTGACATAGTTTAGATCAAACTAAAGAGAATAAGAGCTTATTTTTCTGCTAAAGTAGTAAAGTGTTCACTTGATTTTTTCAGCTTCTCAGTAGAAACATTAATTTCTTTATCTTCTAGAATTTGCTTATTTCTTCATTTAATTTCCACATAGTGAGTATTCACTATGGACTAGTTACTGGGGTATCACAAAGAAAGTAGTCAATACATCTCCTCTGCCTTTGAATCAAAGTCAAAATCTTGAATTGACTCTGTAATACAGTAACCACTAATTATGTGTAACCATTTAAATTAAGTTAATTAAAATAAAAATTTACTCAGTCACATTAAAACCTATTTGAAGTGTTCAGTAACCACATATAGCTAGTGGCTACACATTAGATATTATAGATTCACCATCACACAAGGCTCTTTGGAACGTTGTTGATCTGGAACATTACCTCATCAAAGACAGTTCTATTAGATAGTACAGGGTCTAAATAATAAAACTGACATGTTTGTAAATAACAATATAGTGATGACAGTCTTACATGAGAAGCACATAGTGTCAGGCATATATAACTTTAATGGAGAGATGAAAGAATTACAAATATGATTAGGTAGAAAACAGCCAGTATAAAAGAAAGGTCATTTGAGACAGAAATGTCAACATGTTTTAAGGCTCATGTGTTTGACATAATGTGTATTTTGGAACTAGGAGGAAATTTAACACGTCTAGAATGTTGTATGGACATAAGGGGACAGTATGAGATGAAGCTGTAAGCTTTATCCCAGGTCAGATCTTGAAGGGTTTGTGTGTTGTATTAAAAGTTATCAACATGAATTTCAAGGAAAGTCAAAACATATTTTAAGCAGAAGTATAGCATGATCATACCGCTTCCCTGGTGGCTCAGAGGTTAAAGCGTCTGCCTCGAATGCGGGAGACCCGGGTTCGATCCCTGGGTTGGGAAGATCCCCTGGAGAAGGAAATGGCAATCCACTCCAGTATTGCCTGGAGAATCCCATGGACAGAGAAGCCTAGTAGGTTACAGTCCATGGGGTCACAAAGAGTCGGACACGACTGAGCAACTTCACCACCACCACCACCATAGCATGGTCATATGCTTTTTTAGAAATATAATTTAAAATCTCCCAAAGATGAATTAGTAAATTGAGGCCAACTTCTAAATCAAATATGTGGAAATGACAGAAAAGAGAAGACCAAATAAAACCGAACCAAAATGCTAGATTTTTATAAAAAAAATACACACTTTTGTGAAATAAAATTAAAAAAAAAAAACCAGAAAAAAAATTAACATGATTGAAGCCATTGGTCTATATGGCTTCATATTCATAAGTGCTCCAAGTCAGGTAAGGATCACACCTAGATTTACTGCCTGAAGCTCAAGATGAGTAAAAAAAAAAAATCAAGCTATTTCTTGAGTAGATTTTAAATATTCCTAATATCATGCAGGAAATAAAAACCAAAACAAATGGAATAATAATTTTGAATTTCTAAAGGAAGATAACTATCAACTTAGAATCACAAACCCAGTTATACTGTCATTTAAAACTCAAGGCAGTACAACTCAGCAGTTGATCACTGAGTTCATGGGCAGATGAAGAACACAACTAGCCTCATGAATTAATGTAAATTACAGGATACATTGATCACCAACACTTCGTGCACACCTGAAGTCCTAGATTCTTCCCAAAGCTATGCTAAAAAAAAAAATCAAGGAAAATAAAGATATTTTCAGATATTAAAATAAATCAAGAGATTTACCACCCCAAAATCAAGAGATTTACCACCCATAGTCCCTTATTAAAAAATTGATAAAGAGATGCACTTAAATAAAAAACAAGCATCGAAACCAGAGAGAAATCATAATATATAAGAAACAATGTTGTCCACAGAAATTTAAAGATAGCTTAGTAAGAGTAACTATTAATTGGAAAAATAAATTGTAAAAAAGCTGTAAAACTTATTTTATTAACTTTAAAAGCAAAATATCCAATATTTTATGTTAAAAATAAAATTAAGGACTTCTAGTTTCTGGTCTGGCATGTAAAGAGCTTAGAAGTCATCACACCACCCTAACAACAATAAAAAACTGAAAAAAATTCAAAATCAACAAGTTTTCTTAGATCCATCAGAAAACTGAGGTCAAAGGGAAAACCAATGCACCAAAAACTGGAGAGCCACAAGTTCAGAACTTGAAGGTTCATATGTAAGGGATTTCCTATACATAAAAATTTATCACTTTCCCATTTACCACCAATGTGAAATTAAAAATACAACAGTACTTACCATTCAAAAAGATGAAATACTTAGGTATGAGTCTAACAAAATATGTATAAGCTCCATATGAGTAAAACTATGAAACTTTTATAAAAGAAATTAAAGCGGAACAAAACCAGTGGAAAGATATATCATGCTCATGGGTAAAAAGACAACACTGTCAAGATGTCAGTTTTCTTAAAATAAAAATGCAATGCAATTCAATCAAAATCCATTATGTTATGGATATCAACAAACTAACTCCAAAATTTATATGGAGAGTCAAAATGTCCATAATAACCAAGATAACATTAAAGAAGAAGAAGAGCAAGTTTTGAGGACTGACACTTCCCAACTTAATAAGAGACTTATAAAGCAGCACTGGTCAAGGTAGCATGGTGCCTTGGAAGAATAGACAGATCAGTGGAACAGAACACAGAGTCCAGAATCGGAGCCACACAATTTGGTCAAGTGACGTTGACAAAGGAGCAGAGGCAATACAGTTGAGAAAATCTAACCTTTCCAACAAATGCCGGTGAATCAACTGAATGCCCACATGCAAGAAAAAAAGATGAATCTCTCATCAGGTGAGAGACATGGATGTCATACCTTTCTAACTCATAGAATTAAGTGTAAAATACAAAATCATAAAACTCTTAGAAGATAACATAAAAGATCTAGATAACATTACATTTGGCAATGACTTTTTAGAAACACTAAAGGCACAATTTCTGAAAGAAATAATTGGTAGGCTAAATTTCATTAAAATATTCATGTATATGTATAACTGAATCATTCTGTTGTACACCTGAAATAACACATTGTTAACCAATTGTACAACAATATATAATAAAGATTTTTTTTAAAAAGGCACTTCTGCTCCATGTAAAAAGAATGAAAAGACAGCCACAGACTTGGAGGAAATATTTGCAAAAGACATATATGATAAAGAATTTGTAATCAAACTATAAAAAGAACTCATACATCTCAGTAACAAGAAAACAAACATCTTGACCAAAGAATGGGCCAAAGATACCAAAAAAGATAAACAGATGCCAAACAACTTGAAAAGATGCTCAGCCTCATATGTCATTGTGGAACTGCAAATTGAAACAATAATGAGATACCACTACACACCTATTAGAATGGCCAAAATCCAAAGCACTGGAGACACCAAAAGCTGACAAGGATGTGGAACTGGAGACTCTCTCATGCATCATTTGTGTGATGGGGGCACAACCACTTAGAAGTTCTAAAGACTATATTATTTTGGACAGTGTGATCGTGGTATAGTGACAGACGAGGAAAACTGATGTAATATCATAGCAAATCCAGGAATATAACCACATGAATAAGAAAATCTGACATGTTCAAGAAGGTAAAAAATTAATAAGGAGTTCAGTTCAGTTCAGTCGCTCAGTCATGTCCGACTCTTTGCGACCCCATGAATCGCAGCACACCAGGCTTCCCTGTCCATCACCAACTCCCGGAGGTCACTCAGACTCACGTCTATCGGGTCAGTGATACCTTCCAGCCATCTCATCCTCTGTCATCCCCTTCTCCTCCTGCCCCCAATCCCTCCCAGCATCAGGGTCTTTTCCAATGAGTCAACTCTTCGCATCATGTGGCCAAAGTACTGGAGTTTCAGCTTCAGCATCATTCCTTCCAAAGAAATCCCAGGGCTGATCTCCTTCAGAATGGACTGGTTGGATCTCCTTGCAGTCCAAGGGACTCTCAAGAGTCTTCTCCAACACCACAGTTCAAAAGCATCAATTCTTCGGCGCTCAGCCTTCTTCACAGTCCAACTCTCACATCCATACATGGCCACAGGAAAAACCATAGCCTTGACTAGACGGACCTTAGTCGGCAAAGTAATGTCTCTGCTTTTGAATATACTATCTAGGTTGGTCATAACTTTTCTTCAAAGGAGTAAGTGTCTTTTCATTTCATGGCTGCAGTCACCATCTGCACTGATTTTGGAGCCCAGAAAAATAAAGTCTGACACTGTTTCCACCGGTTCCCCATCTATTTCCCATGAAGTGATGGGACCAGATGCCATGATCTTCATTTTCTGAATGTTGAGCTTTCAGCCAAATTTTCACTCTCCTCTTTCACTTTCATCAAGAGGCTTTTTAGTTCCTCTTCACTTTCTGCCATTAGGGTGGTGGCATCTGCATATCTGAGGT
>SJXQ01006822.1:0-18560 GCA_006408695.1 Aepyceros melampus
AACAGTGGAAACAGTGTCAGACATTATTTTTTTGGGCTCCAAAATCACTGCAGAAGATGATTGCAGCCATGGAATTAAAAGACTCTTACTCCTTGGAAGAAAAGTTATGACCAACCTAATAGCATATTCAAAAGCAGAGACATTACTTTGCCGACTAAGGTCCGTCTAGTCAAGGCTATGGTTTTTCCTGTGGTCATGTATGGATGTGAGAGTTGGACTGTAAAGAAAGCTGAGTGCAGAAGAATTGATGCTTTTGAACTGTGGTGTTGGAGAAGACTCTTGAGAGTCCCTTGGACTGCAAGGAGATCCAACCAGTCCATTCTGAAGGAGAGCAACCCTGGGATTTCTTTGGAAGGAATGATGCTAAAGCTGAAACTCCAGTACTTTGGCTACCTCATGCGAAGAGTTGACTCATTGGAAAAGACTCTGATGCTGAGAGGGATTGGGGGCAGGAGGAGAAGGGGACGACAGAGGATGAGATGGCTGGATGGCATCACTGACTTGATGGACATGAGTCTGAGTGAACTCTGGGAGATGGTGATGGACAGGGAGGCCTGGCGTGCTGTGATTCATGGGGTCGCAAAGAGTCGGACACGACTGAGCGACTGAACTGAACTGAACTGATACCTGATTAACTTTTCTGTATAGCAGAAGCTAGCACAACATTGTAAAAATTGTACTCCAATGAAGATTAATTAAAAAATAAAGACCAACTGGTGCTTTTGCTAATTTGAAAGGCAAGTATATCCCAGGTTGGCTCAAACTTCAAACATCTGCAACACTTGTACTCTAATTAATATCTGCTAATATGACAAGGAATGAAGTAAAATTTGATAATTTCTGTGGTTGTTGCTGTGCAGTTGGCAACTCATGTCTGACTCTTTGTGACCCCCTAGACTGTAGCATGCCAGGCTTCCGTGATAATTTCTAAATTTAACTTCAAAAGAGAAAATCAGAAGTTAAACATTAGATATGTGCTGTGGACACCTGTAGTGCCTGAACCCTCAGTAATAGGTTCTTTAGTGCAGAATCCACTTTCTGGAGCTCTAGACCTCTCCCAGACTTCTGTACTCTCTCCAATCTTGATATAGCTGGATTTAGAAAATAGGTTCAGAATAGTTTCCATTATAATTTTGAAGTATTGTTAATATTTTCATATCATTAATGAAGCTGATAAGTATGAAGTCATTCTGATTTTAAATTTTCATTCACTTATTAATTTATTGTCATGATGTGCTTTTTTCTGAAAGATTTTTTAAGAAAATTTTTCTGCTTTGATGTTCTGAAGTGTCATAATAATTCATTTTTGAGTATTCTTTCATTAATTGTTTTTGGTACTTGATGAGGGTTTTTTCTAGTGTGCAAAGAGAAGTATTCTATATTTTCAGATCTTGAAAGTTTTCTATTTCTTTCATAATCTCCTTTTTGCTTCTTCTTTGTTTAAATTTCAAGTAGTTGTATGTTTGATATTATGTTTTTCTCCTCCTAGCTTTTTTTCCTGTTATCATTTCTGTGGGGTGTTTTTGTCTTCTCTTTTTTTTGAAAGGTTTTCTTCTTAAAGCTTTACATTATTTTTATTTAAAAAAAATTTAGAAATCATTTTAACTTTCCAAGAACTCTTCTTTGTTCCTTTTTCATGCCATTCTCTTCTTGCTTCATAGTATTAAAGTTACCATTTGTGTTTAAATACTTAAATGAACTAATTTCAAACTAATTTCAAAATATATTTTTTAATCCATATGATAAACATAATGCAAAATATTAAAAATTAGAATATACTACCCTGGTTAGTCACATACTTTGTTATCTTCTAATTACCATAAACCTGTTGACTTTTAATAATACTGGATTTTTTTTACTTTAAATTTAATACTTAAAAGGAAGTGATAAAAAAAGAACACAAATATAGGCTTCTAGACATCCAAATGAGACACATTTTGTTGTTGTTGTTGTTTAGTTGCTCAGTAGTGTCTGACTCTTTTGTGACCCCCATGGGCTATAGCCTGCCAGTCTTCTCTGGCCTTATAATTTCCCAGGCAAGAAAACTGGAGTGAGTTTCCATTTCTTTCCTCAGGGGAATTTTCCTGACCCAGGGGTGAAATCTACGACTCCTGAAACAGCAGGCAAATTCTATACCACTGAGCCAAATAAAACACATAGAGTTGTAAAATGTCTAACTTTTACCAATCTATGAATTAGAACAATTAGTTAGAATAACTGGTTTTCTAGTTTAAAATATTGTCAAGTTGTTCTGAGGGCTAAGTACCTACATACTCAACACAACATGTGTTCTTTGCAAAAAGAGTCAAACTGTGTGTGACCTTGGGCAAGTCACCTAACATCTCTGTGTTTCTTATTTTTCTCATTTGAAAAAGGGGGCTGGTACACCCTCCTCTTTATGTCCTTATTGTGGTTTAAATATGAACAATTATGTTGACAGCTGCATCTTTGTGTGAGTGTGTGCAACAAAATAAAGAGAAAGCCTCGCAGATGCAGTGGCTTAAAACAGCACCCACTTATGAGTTGATAGCAATGTGGGTCAGAAGTCTAGGCAGGCTCAACTGGGTCCGCAGGAGGCCAGCATCAAGGTGAGTGGCTGGGCTGGGCTCTTAATCTGGAGACTCTGGGGAAGAATCTTCTTCTAAGCTCATTCTGTTTATTGGCAGAATTCTTCCCCTTGTAATTGTAGGACTCAAGCCTTCATTTCCTTGATGACTGCCACCCAGGGGTCACTCTTGGCTCTTAGAGGTGAGCTACAGCCCTTCACATGGCACCTCCATCTTCAAGCCAGCATCAGTGCATTGTATCCTTATGTTTCAAATCTCTGAGATTTCTCCCTCTGTTTTTAAGTGCTCTTGTAATTAGATCAAGCCAATTTAGACAGTGTCCTTTGGCCATATAACATAAAGAAAGAAAGTGAAGTTGCTCAGTCATGTCTGACTCTTTGCGACCCCATGGACTGTGTAGCCTAACCAGGTTCCTCCGTCCATGGAATTTTCCAGGCAAGAATACTGGATTGGGTTGCCATTTCCTTCTCCAGGGCATCTCCCCGACCCAGGGATCGAACCTGGATCTCCTGCATTGTAGGCAGACGCTTTACCATCTAAGCCACTAGGGAAGCCCCTAGTTATTCATGTAACATAATCATGCAGATAATAGTCATCTAATTCACAGGAAATCTTGGGGAGTATGGAAGATGTTTTGGAATTCTGCCTGCTGCAACTCCATTTACCAGAGTGCCTGGATATATATTACAAATAACTGCTTTCTTCTTATCCCTTCTCCCTCCTTGCATTCATAGCATGTCTATCTGATTGACAGTTAAGCAGTTATATCATAAGTCATTTATTGTAGGTAATCCAGTGTAGTTCATCTCACGTTTTCTGTGCCTGTTTTGTGCTAAGTACTTCAAAACCACCAAAAGGAAACTGACGAAAGTAAATTCTTTTTAGGAAGCAGTTCTACAAACGATATGATTTTTTTCTTTTTTAATATTTGAAAATTTTATTTTTCATCTATAGTGTAATTCTATTTATCTTTTCACATTATTTTTATTTTATAGTGAAGTATAGTTGATTTACAATGTTGTGTTAGTTTCAGGTATACAGCAAAGAGATTCAGGTACACATACACATATATCCATTATTTTTCAGATTCTTTTCCCATAGAGGTTATTACAGAATATTGAGTAGAGGTCTCTGTGCTGTGCACTAGGTCCTTGTTAATTATCTATTTGTATAATAGTGTGTGTATGTTAATTCCAAACTCCTAATTTATCCTCCCCTAATCTTTCTCCTTTTGTAACCATTATAAATGCTTCAATTTTAATGAAGAGAATATATTTCTGAACTGGGAGTAAAAAGGTCTGAACTGTGTGGTACAGACTCACTTTGAGTTAAATTTTCCTGTTGGAAAGGGTTCTTAACTTTCAAGACTTCAGTTTTCTTGTCTATAAATGAGGACACTGGACTGTAGTATCTCCTTTAACTTCCAGCTCTAAAAATTCTATGCTTCTATGTGGTTTTTTGGTATAAGATTTTCAGTTATTAGACCCAGAATCCTGAATGTTTTCATATTCATTCTTCCCACACATACACTGATCACTCAATCCAGAGTATTTTTCTCAGATATCTCTGGTACATCACTTCTTTTATTTTCTTTATAACTCCCTTCATAATATGTTCATTTATTTATTCAATTGTTCATAAGTCACTCCTCATATGCTTGGAAAATAAAACTTGGGATCTTATTTTCCTTGTTGATCACCATGTCTCCAGTTCAAGAACAATGTAGCATACATATTTATTAGGCATATGGCAGATAATAAAACAGAATAAGAGATAGATTTGGGAAATATCTGAGTTACTAGTATTGGTTTAGTGTTTAAAAACCACTTTTTTTCTATGAAAATTTAGGTTCTGTTTTAATAATTGAAAACATGGTAATAGTTCAGCTATTATGTGCCAGGTATTATGCTAAAAGTCTTATATTCTCTCATTTCACTTATCTGAGATGCTTTGCTTTTTAATAATTTTCAATATCTTGATAGTTGGATCTGTTCGGACTATGACTGACCTTCTGCCAGTGGATTAAGTGAAGCGAAGTGAAGTGAAGTTGCTCAGTCGTGTCTGACTCTTTGCAACCCCATGGACTGTAGCCTACCAGGCTCCTCAGTCTATGGGATTTTCCAAGCAAGAGTACTGGAGTGGGGTGCCAGTGGATTAGATAGGATCATATATGGCTGCTCAAACATAAATACCCAAGTTAAAGTGGCTTAACTGAGATGGAAGCTTATTCATTGTCATGTTTGTCCAGTGGGCTGTCTGCAACTGTCATGGCAGCTCCACAACTGTCAGGGACCCAGACTCCTTACTATCATGCTGCCCTGTCGTCTTCAGTATGCAGCTTCCGTCTTGTGGCTAAGATGGCCTTTATCATGATCCTATCTCAGCTAGTTGGAAGGAGACACAATAGAAAAGTGCTGTACCCTTTAGGAGCATCATCTAGTACTTCATTCATCATTTTTGCTGGAACCTCATTGAGCAAAATTTGATCACGTTACCTTACCAATTTGTTAGTGAGACTTATGAAAGTGATCATTACTTTAAAAAGCTAAATTTCAATGTCATTATTAAAGGTTTTTATTATTAAATTTTAAAGCATTAAATTTCAATATTTTTATTATCAAAGGGAGAATATACACAAAGAATAATTAGTGGCTCTGCCCCATGAATAAATGGGGTTCATGTTTTCTCAACTTTGGGAAGGCACTAAGATATGAATATTTATGTGTTTTTATAGGATGACTAATAATGCTAATGACTATATAATTAGTTTGGGCACATTTTAGAAGCTAAGAAGCAATAGATCTACGTTGTATACATTCAACCCCAAATTCAGAAAGTTTATCAAAATTTCTAACATGTGAAATCTTAAAGAATTCCATTATTGGAATTCTAGGCTTCAGATATTGTCCCTCCACTTCAGAAAAAGTGGCCTCCTCACATCCATGGATTCATTAATTTATTATTGTAAATAACAGTTGATCCTCTTACTGTGAGCAAGATTCTGAGATAGTCATTCATATTTAAAAGGTAAACAAGATAAGCAGGTTTCCTATTCATTACAGGCACATCCCCAGGTTTTTAAAATTGGGGGCTTGAGCCAATATTAGTATAACATGTTGAACATTGGCTTTAGTTACTTGTATCATTTAAAGCTATGCTTTGTTGGGTATATGAGCTCCTCAGGTTAATGAAATCAATGCATGTTCAGGTCCCTTCCATTTAGAATATTTCACAATGTTTATTTTTTTAACAAAACTACATTTGACTATTCAATTTTCTTTTATGTCTGAAACGTTCAGAAGTCAATGTTATATTTAGCAGAGTCTCATACCCTAAAGATATTATTTAGTTGTGATTCAAGGCGGTCATGTCCAACTCTTTGCCACCCCATGGACTGCAGCATTCTAGACTTCCTGGTCTATCACCAACACCCAGAGTTTACTCAAACTCATGTCCATAGAGTCAGTGATGCCATCCAACCATCTCATCCTCTGCCATCTCCTTCTCCTTCAGCCTTCAATCTTTCCCAGCACTAGGGTCTTTTCCAATGAGTCAGTCCTTCACATCAGGTGGCCAAAGTATTGGAGTTTCAGCTTCAGCATCAGTTTTTCCAATGAATATTCAGGACTGATTTCCTTTAGGAAGGACTGGCTGGATCTCCTTGCAGTCCAAGGGACGCTCAAAGTCTTCTCCAACACCACAGTTCAAAAGCATCAGTTCTTCAGCGCTCAGCTTTCTTTATAGTCCAACTCTCACATTCATATATGACTACTGGAAAAACCATAGCTTTGACTAGTCAGACCTTTGTTGGCAAAGTAATGTCTCTGCTTTTTAATATGCTGTCTAGGTTGGTCATAGCTTTTCTTCCAAGGAGTAAGTGTCTTAATTTCATGGCTGCAGTCACCATCTGCATTAATTTTGAAGCCCCCTCAAACGAAAGTCTGTCACTATTTCCATTGTTTCCCCATCTGTTTGCCATAAAGTGGAGGAACTGGATGCCATGATCTTAGTTTTCTGAACACTGAGTTTTAAGCCAACTTTTTCATGCTCCTCTTTCACTTTCATCAACAGGCTCTTTAGTTCTTTGCTTTCTGCCATAAGGGTGTTGTCATCTGCATATCTAAGGTTTTTGATATTTCTCCTAGCAATCTTGATTCCAGCTTGTGTTTCATTCAGCCCAGCACTTTGCATGATGTACTCTGCATAGAAGTTACATAAACAGGGTGACAAGATACAGCCTTGAGATACTCCTTTCCCAATTTGGAACCAGTCCATGTCCAGTTCTAACTGTTGCTTCTTGACCTACATATAGATTTCTCAGGAGACAGGTAACGTGGTCTAGTATTCCCATCTCTTTAAGACTTTCCCACAGTTTGTTGTGATCTACACAGTCAAAGGCTTTGGCATAGTCAATAAAGCAGAAGTAGATGTTTTTCTGGAACTCTTGCTTTTTCCTGATCCAATGGATGTTGGCAATTTGATCTTTGGTTCCTCTGCCCTTTCTAAATCGAGCTTGAACATCTATAAGTTCATGGTTCATGTACTGTTGAATCCTGGCTTGGAGAATTTTGAGCTTTACTTTCCTAGTATGTGAAATGAGTGCAATTGTGTGGTAGTTTGAGCATTCTTTGGCACTGCCTTTCTTTGGGATTGGAATGAAAACTGACTTTTCCAGTCCTGTGGCCACTGTTGAGTTTTCCAAATTGCTGGCATATTCAGTGCAGCACTTTCACAACATCGTCTTTTAGGATTTAGAATTCAAGGCCATATATATTTTGAAAATCCATGTATTCAGTGTTTGTTTTTACATCACTTCTGTATATTTCAGTTATGCATGTTTATACTAAAAATTCATATTAGTACATTAGAAGTAAAGTGAAAGGTAAAAGATCTTCATCTCCTTACAACCCAGATTAGAGGAATGAAAGATAGTTTTGTTAGATATTAGCTAGCTGGAGGCTTCCCAAGAGGTGCTAGTGGTAAAAAATCTGCCTGCCAGTGCAGGAAACTCAGAAGACATGAGTTTGATCCTAGTATTGGAAAGATCCCTGGAGAAGAAAATGGCAGCCCACTCCAGGATTCTTACCTGGGAAATCCCATGGACAGAGGAACCTGGTGGGCTACAGTGAATGGAGTTGCAAAGAGTTGGACATGACTGAGCACACACATAGAGATATTAGACAGCCAGTTTATGGTGCAGCTGAAAACATCAAGAATTAACAGTACTTCACAGGTTTATTACAGTCATGGAATATATTGACAAGGAGAAAGGAGGGAAATCTGATTAAAGTCATATATGCTGTTTTCCTTCCACCTCTATTCAATATCTATGATATCAATTGTGAGAAGTAAGAAATGAAAGTTAGCTAGCTGGGTCTGCTGCTGCTGCTGCTAAGTTGCTTCAGTCGTGTCCGACTCTGTGCGACCCCAGAGACAGCAGCCCACCAGGCTCCCCCGTCCCTGGGATTCTCCAGGCAAGAACACTGGAGTGGGTTGCCATCGTTTTCTGTCCTGTGAGCTTGGGAAGAACTCCTGGGCATCTATGTCCATATCCATATGTACTTAGGTTGCATTTTATTTATTTATTTTTTAAATTAATTTTTATTTTTTAGTTTGTTTTGCTTTACAATACTGCATTCGTTTTGTTACACATTGACATGAATTAGCCATGAGTGTACATGAACTCCCAATCCCGACCCCCACCTCCACCCTCCCGCCCCACACCCTCTCTCTGGATTATCCCCGTGCATCAGTCCCTAGCATCCTGCATCCTGCATCAAACCTGGACTGGCAATTCGTTTCGCTTATGATATCACACATGTTACATTGCCACTCTGCCAACCCATCCCACCCTCTCNGAATTAGCCATGAGTGTACATGAACTCCCAATCCCGACCCCCACCTCCACCCTCCCGCCCCACACCCTCTCTCTGGATTATCCCGTGCATCAGTCCCAAGCATCCTGCATCCTGCATCAAACCTGGATTGGCGATTCATTTCGCTTATTGTTACATTGCCACTCTGCCAACCCATCCCACCCTCTCCCTCTCCCACAGAGTCCAAAAGGCCATTCTATACAACTGTGTCTCTTAGGTTGCATTTTAAAAGCAGAGCTGCTGAAACATCAAGCCTCAGTTCTTTCCTTTTTTTAAACTCGTGGCATGAAAAGAATCCCTGACTGCCTGTTCCTTCCATTCCTTACTGTCCCATTTTCTTCACAGTCTGAAATGAATTCATTCTATCTTTTCACTCTCTACTCAGTTTTTGAGCTTTTGTGTCACAAGATCATATCCATTGTGCTTTTCCCATAGCAATTTATTTATACCACAAATACAGGAATAATAATAATAAATGATTGAGCTTCCCTGGAGGCTCAGATGGTAAAGAATCTGCTTGCAATGCAGAACACCTGGGTTCAATCCTTGGGTCAGGAAGATCTCCTGGAGAAGGGAATGGCAACCTATTCCAGCATTCTTGCCTGAAAAATCCCATGGACAGAGGACCTGGTGGGCTACAGTCCATGGGGTCACAAAGAGTTGGACACGACTGAGTGACAAACACTTTTACTTTCACAATAATAAACATTAACTATCCTTATTGTTTATGAACTGCTTGCTAAATGGTAATAAAGAAAAATGATTTAGAGTACAGCCTTTATATTGCTTGTATTTCAGTCTTTGTTTTGTCTGTATAGCTATTTCATAGTGAGTGAATTAATCAGTCTCTCTGTATCTTAGTTATTTCATCTGTGGAGATAATATTCTCAAACACATAGGGCTAAGATGAAGATTATTGATGATTGTGAAGTACTTAGCACAGTGGCTAGTATTTAGTAAGTACTCCATTATACTCTGGTGGCTTATTTAGGAAGTTTATATAACTCTTTGAACTTCCAGCATCCATTGTATGTAGTGGATAAAAATTGAAATCATCAGACAGGCAGCTGTTAATTTTTACCTTTAAACATAACAGTGGGCACAAATTCTCATCCATTTTAGCTTTGTTCTATCATCTCTTCTTCCTACATCTTCATTATTCTTATGCTTTCTGAATTGGAGGTTCTCAGAGAATTATTTTCCTTTTCCCTGCTTCTCTGCCTTCCTTATTTCTGAAAATAATCATTGTTTTAGCCTAAAGCATTGAACAAAACTTCTTAACTTTTCATCGAGTTTTTGTGATTTATTCTCTCAAAAAAATTCATTGAGCACTTACTTTGTACCAGATACAGGGGATAAAGATATGATATGCCCGAAACAGTAAACCAGGAGATACTCTTAATAAAGTGTGATAGTGCTATTGTGATCTCACAAGAGAAATAATGACCCCCTAGCACTCTGACTTCTTGAAATCTGAGAAAGATACCATGAAATTAATAATTCTCTGTCCATTTTATTTCAAAAGCGAACAAAACATAAAATCTACTCAGCTGTGCTGGGGGGATAGAACATGAGACATCTGGCCACAAAAAAAGCAGTGAGTGTGTGAAATAATGTTTTCACAAATAAACAACTGGAGACATTTTTAAGACAGTGTCAGAAATAGAAGGAAACACCCTAAGGGCTATGAGGTAGCAAAGAGATATTGTGAAAGCTATAGAAATATGCCTAACTAGGACTCTTTTAATAGAATTGTTCAAAGATCAATTACAGAGGAAAAGATTGATAAGAGGCAACAAAGACTTCCCTAGTGGTCAGGTGGTTAAGCCCCCATGCTCCCAATGCAGAGGACAAGGGTTCCATTCCTGGTTAGGTAACTAAGATTCTGCATGTTGCACCATGTTCCCAACAAAAAAAAAAAAAGAAAGAAAAGAAAAGAGAGACAACAATTTTGATGCAATAGAATCAACTTAGTGTCTCTTTAATCGTGTCTGGGGACAGTGAGGTTCAGGAAAAAGCCTTCCATCTAAGTGTGTCTTTCTCCTGGCCCTGCTGTGTTTCATGAATTTTTTGTTTTTGTTTTTCTTTCCAAGCTTCTGTTCAAGTGTAGAAGTCTTCCAGCTTGGGGGACAGTTCTTGGTAGCTGGGTATTTCCAACCCCAAGCTTCTGATACAACTCTGGTATCAGCTCTTATATTTTTTCCAGTTGTGTTTTGTTAAGAATACACTCTGTTAGTAATTTTTTTCATGATTTTAGGTCACATTGATAGCTTTTATCTATGTAACAAAATAGTTATTTTATTCTTTTGAAACTCAGTTTCTCCTAGCCTTGTCTTTCTATTCTTTAGAATGTTTGAATTCTATAATTTTTATTCTTAAGTTCTTAAGTTTAAAATTAATTTCTTTGCCTTATCTTTTCCCTTTCCTTAGATCTTAATTATTCTATTATTTAAAATTTTATGTTTTCATTTTATTTCATTTATACAAGTGATCTCCAGTCTTAAAAATCATAACATTACTCTTATTTTCCCACTTGACAATGTGGCAGTTGATACTCAGAGAGGGAAGGGCCTATTAAGGTGACAGAGATAGACTGGCAGGATTGTATTTAAAGTATTCACTTAAGAAAATTTTTCATGTGTTTTTTTAAAATTCTTGGACCGTCCCTCATTAAGTCAGCTGGACATTTTGAGCTCAAATCTCAGGAAGGGATATTACAAATGAAACAAGATTATAAAAGAAATTTTCCTTGTGATTTCTTTGTTTCAACAGCAAAAGTTTAAGAAGAATGTAAATGACTCAAGAACAGATGAAAAGCATAAGGACAAAACTAGATAAAAGGAGCTGTTCTTATCCTTCTCCCAGTCTCCCAGCCTTAGTGAGGAAATAATTATATTTGTTTAGTGAAGAGAAAAAGACTTGAAAAGGAAGATACGAGGTCGTAGGTGAGTTTCTCTTAAAAGTCCTACACATGCTTCCTCGGGGTGCAAGTGGCAAGATTTCCCAGATATGCTTTTATGTTTGAAAGCGCAGATGGAAACTGTGCCTCAGCATGTCATAGGCATTGTAGGCATAGACCCGAGGATAGCAAATGGCTCACTGTGTCCTGAGAGAGCCTTTCAAGAATTTATGAGACCCCATGTGTTGTAGACACAGCAAAATCATCATGTAAACCCTGGAGTGGTGTGAAAGATACAGAGAAAGCTATATATTGAGAATAGGAATAAAGGATAACTCAGGGACAACTTTCATGGACCGAGGACAGAGATTAGTTGGGTTGATGGACATATCACAAATGTTATCAATCAAATCCCACCATCCCTTTTTTTTTTTTATCATCCTTCTTTTTAATGTCACAAAATGAATTATATAACATCTATTCTCTAAGAGGCTATTTTATTATAATTAAATTCAAGGTGCACTTTTTTTTTTCATTTTTATAATCACACTGCATTTCCATATTTTTGCTGCTCTTTTCACTGCACTGGAACAATTAGGGAAGTGAAACAGGAAAGGAATAAACTCCCCAAGGATATCCTTGCACCTTTCATTATTTGGGATCTCAGAACAGCAGAACACAGCGGATCCTGAAACACAGAAGTGTAATAATAAAGCAGTTGAATTCCTTGAGAAACAGTGATATCAGCAAAACAATTACACACTGTATTGAAAAACTGAGTTGCCTATCCCCACCCCACTCCACCTTCATCTAGTTTACCTAAAAGAAATATAGGATGGGGTGAAAACAGGACCCCTAAATCAGCTATTATAGGAAGACCCCAGCTTTGAGCACCATTCCTTCTGGTACATAATCACAGACATCCAAACCCTCTGCTACAGCTTCTGATCAGCTTCCATCAATCCTAGAATCTAAGACCAAGTCGAATTAGGGAAGAATAAATGGGTTCCTTAGTTCCTTTCTGTTTGTAGTGTGTCTGCTACCTGTTAGATCCATTCCCCTCCTCTATTATTTGTTTCTAAAATTTAGATGAGTTTTCTTGACTCTTCATTCTTGATTTAAATGGGCTGACATGCTAGGTCTAAACCAACAAGGTATACAGCAGGCTAAAATTTAAATACCTATCTTAAAATAAAAAGAAATCATAAAACAAGCAAACGATATAGGTAGAGAAGTGGGGAGAGAATAGGAATGAAAGATGTTTTTAAGAACCAGAATTAGTCAAAGAATTCATCACAGAAGTAATTCCTCATTTACTGCTTGTTACTTGCTCTCCACTGTCTCCAGCACTCAGGACAGTCCTGGCAAAGAGTGTACCATCCCTCCATATGCATTGAGTATATAAATGAACACACTGAGTAAACACTTCATCCCTAAAGGTATGCCAGCTGGAGCAGACTGGCATTTGTCAAGAAATTAGGTAGAAAGGCTTTGTGCCCTGGGTAGAGTCTGAACCTTTGCCTCGAAGATCCTTGTAAGATTTTATGATGCCGGTAATGTCAACTCATTTATTATAGATCATTTCTCTAACCAGAAAAATAATGCATAATTGACCAATGTGGAGTAGACTGGTGCTTAGTGTTATACCGACTCCTCAAACATTTCTTTGAGATAGGTTAATACAGGTCTTTCCCAAAGAGGAACTTGCAGATAAAACCTTTTCTTATCCTTGTGACAACAGGAAATAGGATAGAGTATATGAAAGAAGGTCTCCAAGTAGCCATCTCTTTTTTTACAAAACCACTTAGGAATGTTTGAAAACTCATTTTTTCTGTGAGTTCAGGGTACAGAAGTTCATCAAAGAAAACACTCACGTTTTTCCAGCATGATACAACTCGAAAGCTTTGTGGAGTTGGTCAAAAGGCAACTGATGGGTTATTAATGGATCTATATTAATTTTATGTTGTAGGTAAGCAGTCACTAGTTGGGGAAAACAGTCTCTGGTTTTATAATCTGCAAAATAAAAAAGCTATTGTAATAAGATTTGAGAAATATCAAATTAACCAAAAGAAAAATAAGTAAGTTGTGGAGATGGGTAAAGTATTCGAAAATTTGCCATTGATGAGTTCATTTGTACATCAGAAGTTGTTGGCTTTTGTTACTAAGTGTGGCTGCTACAGACAGTTCTGTTACCTAGAACATCTTTGGAAAAAAATTGGCTCAATGTTCACATGTTATTGGGTTAAAAACTAATTAAAAATACAGTCTCCAGCCCACCTCCTGGGTTTAACATTATACAACTATTTCCACATCTCTCTATTCACACACAATGAGATGGCATGGGAACTTTTGATCAGAGCAATGGATGGAGATGGGAATATTAATTTAGTAAAGCTATTGGTCAGTACTGCTCAGAAATAAGGGCTCCTATAGGAAGATAAATATCAGTGCCAAATACCAAGTTGGTGCCTGTAATTATCCAGAAAGCCTCGCTGTTAAAATAGCACAACAAACTTTGAGTCCACCAGTGCAGAACTGAACTTTGCTGGATTATTCCAAACACTGAGGAAACCCAGGAACTATTTTGTAGGAAAACCCAGAAACGATTTAAAATTTTTTATTTAAATGTAAAAAAAACAACCCACAAAACCTATTTAATTAAATTAACTAATCTGCAAAATATACCAGTTCATTGGAGGAGAAGTCTTTGAAAACTTATACCATTATAGGTTTGTTTTCCCAAGGAGAAAATTTTTGAATTGCATGTTTCTACAAAGATGAAAGATTTTGTGAAAGCAAAAACAACTGACTTACCTCCTAAACACACACCCTTCAGTGTCCGTCCGGTGAAAACTAATGGAGCAGAAAGGGAAAACTTTGAACCTGGTGGAGACACTCCAGTGATTATACAGACACCATGGCTTAGGTGGCAGGAGTCCCAGGCAGCAACCTGATAACGAGAAAAATGACCATAAGTAGATGTCCATACATAAGTAACAGCTATCTGCAGTGTTGGAAGGAATTGTGGAGTTCCTAGATTTCAGACCTCTTCCTGGGCAGATGCTACTTACTTTGAGCTCAGCTTCAACATTGTCAGTGATGGAATCTCATTAGAGAACCAGAAATGGAACCTGCTCCAGTGTTCTTGCTTGGACAATCCCAGGGGTGGCGGAGCCTGGTGGGCTGCTGTCTATGGGGTCGCACAGAGTCGGACACAACTGAAGCGACTTAGCAGTAGCAGCAGCAGAGTTTAGTGGTAAAGAGCACAGACCCTGCTGCGGTGTGACTTTAGGCAAGTTACTTAACCTCCCTATGTCTGTTTATTTGTAAAAAGAAGAATAATACCACCTATGTCATAGAGTTGTTATAAGGCTTAAGTGATTAAAACATTTAGAACGTTATCTGGCACAGAGTAAGTACTGTGTGTTTATTTAATAAAATTACAGGTCACCTCAAAGACCACACATACTATTATTCTTTGCCTGACCTTCTCACTTGTATAACTCTGTTCAGTTAATTTACATTTAATAAAAATAAATATATATGCATATGTGTGTGTGAAGCTTCATTAAAAAGCCCAGTTTTTTAAGAGTGTAGAGTGTACTTCACGTCAATCTATTTTGCTTCCTTTTCTGGTTCTTAACCTTCTATCTCTCCCTTCCTGCATTTTGCCTATGTCTCTTTCCTGTTACATCACTGCGTCTACTTCCTTCACCCTTTAACCAGGTACATTAGATACATGCTGAAGTGAGTCCGAATCTAGGCTCTACTTTATTTTCCCTGAACTTAACATACTGGTGCATAGGCTCATTTTTCAAATAATGAATGGTTCTGATATAGAACATACATGAATATCATATGTGAATTACATAATGTTGATACTTAAATATAAAAACATGTTCGTGGATAAAGAGCTAGGACTACAGGAAAGGATATAGTGCTTGTTTAAACTTCATATATTGTGGTGTCATATCTTTAAAGTATATATTGCTTTTATTTTTAAGATGGATATTTTAGAGTGACTATACATTCCGTTTTAGGTCTGGGGTCCAGAGGTCCAAAACATATGTTCAGGGGAGTTTTAAACTTAGTGTGTCCCCACTCACTAAGCAAGCATCTATAGACACAGTTCATTTTACTGTGCTTTGCATTTTCAGATATTGCGTTTTTTACAGATTGAAGGTTTGTGGCAACCCTGTGTTGAGTAAGGGTCTATCAGCACATTTTTTTTTCCAACAGCATTTGCTTCCTTTTTGTCCGTGTCACATTTGGTAATTCTCACAGTATCTCAAACATTTTCACTATTATTATATTTCTTATTGTGATATGTAATCAGTGATCTTTGTTACTATTACAAAAAAATATATTGTAAAGTAAAACAATACATAAATAAAGCTGAGATAAAGAAAAACAAAAAGATAATGACTCACTGAAGGCTCAGATGAGTAGCATATTTTAGCAATAAAGTATTTTAAAATTAAGATGTGTACATTGTTTTTTCTTAGACAAAATGCTATTGCATACTAATAGACTACAGGATAGTATAAATGTAATTTTTATATGTGGTGGAAAACCAAAAAATTACTTAACACACTTTATTATAACATTCACTTAATTGTGCTGGTCTGCTTCTACTCACTGTGACCCAAACCCACACACACCATGGTTTCTGCGAGTCCGATGGCCTCAAAGGCAAAGTCAACACCGGTGCCTGTCATTTCCTTGACCACCTCCTGGACGGGCTTCTTGAGATTCGAAGGGTTGAGACAATCTGTGACCCCTAATGCTCTTGCCCGAGGAAATTTTTTCTCATCAATATCAACTCCAATGATTCTAGAAGCACCAGAGGCTTTACAGCCCATGACAATAGCTGAGCCGATTCCTCCAAGTCCAAAGACCACACAGGTAGAACCAGGAGTGACCTACAAATTCACAAGTCATGTTTGTGTTAGGAATCAAATCTGGACACTTGTATAATTAAGAAAACAAACAAAAACAACCATTGAGGCTTTTGGAACTATTGACCCCAGTTGAAACATTTGGACTGTTTTGGTCTTGTTTTTATGTTTTCTTGGCAGATCACTATAACATACTAACACACAGCTATTTTCCTCACCTTGGCCGAGTGAACAGCAGCCCCATATCCTGTAGGCACCTCACAGCTTATGACACAATCTTATCCATGGGAGCAGCAGCATCAATTTTTACCATCGAAATCTCAGGCACAACAGTATATTCGGTGAATGTACTTGTGCGGAAAGAATGATAGATCTTTGCTCCTTTGCAGGTGAACCTACTTGTGCCATCCAGCATTAATCCAGAAGGGGGTAGAAGGCTGTTCAGCAGTGATGCAGACAGGCACAGCATCAACCCAGACACAGAGAGTTGTCAAGAGAGAAATGAACATCTTTAGCTCCAGGTCAGTGCTTGCACAATATAAACGAATTAATAAAAAGTGACAAGATAAACAAAAGATGGGCAAATCTACTAACAAAAGATGGGCAAATCTACTAACTCTTGCTTCTCACAGAAGTTTCCCTTGGGATTCAAGCAGGCACTGCATTCTCTACACTGTGGAACAGGAAGCGTGAGGACTTTATCTCCTATATAAAGGGAAAAAAATCATTAGTTTAAAATATTATTGAAACACAATAGTGTGGTGATAAAAACTTTATTGAATGATTTGATAACTTGCTGCAGACAGATTATGACAAGTATAACATATCTCATGGCTATTTTGGAGGAAAAATCCTATAACCTGGTTTCAGAAATCCCATTATTATTTTGGGCAAATGATGGAAATATGGGGATATTTCTTGCTGGATAGATAATTGTAGGTCTGCTTTTACTCTGGAAATAAACTAATAAAACTGGGAATGACCCTTAGAGATGTCATCTACTCTGACCTTTTGGTTTTCCTTTGAGAGATTTAAGTCCGCAGCGGTCGTTACCTGCCTGAAGCTGGATAACAGCAGAGACCTTCCTATTGAGCCAACCTGCCCCACGATGGCACATGAACCCACAGCAGGTCTCTGACATGTTTTCTTTAGAGGGCTGTGGGTCAAGATAGTCTCAGTTCTGAGAGTAAAAGGAATAGCTTTCTTTCTGCAGAGAGAGGCTGCTTCTGGAGCGCTTACTACAGAGGGTGGTTTTTAGGTTGCACAGTTTTAGAGCACATACTGATTATGTGTGGTCAATAACTAACCCTCCTGGGACCTAGGGTTACAGGGTGGGAAGGTGAAGAGAATTAGTGAACACAGTCATCACAGACTTATAAAACTGCATAAAGCCTTGTCAAAGGTCTACAACCTTGTCCCTAAACATGTGTACGGTTCTTACATGTATTTATAATCCCCTTTGGCCTCTTGCAGAGTTCAGATAGCATTAAAAATTTCTTTGTGTTTATGAAACTTCCCTGCTGGTCCAGTGGCTAAGACTTCACACTTTCAATGCAGGGAGTTGTGGTCAGATTTGATCCCTGCTCAGGGAACTAGATTCCCCCACGCCAAAACTAAAGATCCTGCACACCACAATTAAGACCCGGCGCAGCCAAATAAATAGTTATTTTAAAATGTCTCTTGTAAGTTTAGATAAGGAACATCTTAACTTCACTGGCCCTAAAAAACTCCAAAGATACTGGATCTCAAAATCAGGAGAAGCTCAAATTCTGCTGCTTTATCCTTTCTCTCAAATAGTCATCATTTTCCACAAAACTTTCACTGGGATTTGTTCAGTTAAAGAGGAGTTAGCTCCCTAACTATTGGCATTATCTTCTGGGAGTTGTGGAGAAGGCTGTGTCTTTTTGCTTTTGTCCCTCCTACCAGGCCTAGTGTCTGATGCATGGCAGGTACTCCATCATTGTTTGCAAAATGAATACCCTGATGATAGCTTTGGGAATGTCCCGACCGCATGCCCTTCACATGAAGTTCACAAATGGACTCTTCACATGTGTGATCACTCTTATTTATTCTGACCATTTCAGATGTGCTAAGAATGGCTGTGTCAAGGTCCTTTGTAATATGCCTGGGGAAGAGTATTTACTTTTTTGATTCTTTGAAATATCATTATCATCCTGTCAACAAAGTTCTATTAATATATTCTACTTGATCAGAACATTCATTCTTCAAACATTCAATGCGTTCCAAACCTGAACAGGCACTATGCTAAGTATGTGGGGGACACTATATATATATATATATATATATATATATATATATA